>JAUTWP010031880.1:0-13340 GCA_033042655.1 Cyathermia naticoides
TTGAGAAACATTTCAGGGATGTTTTTATTTTTCTTTATGCTTTTTTATTATAGCATGATTTGGTTTTGTGTGTATAGATGTTTTTGTTGTTTTTACAAAATTAGTTTTCTGCTTTAGCTACTGAAATTTTTTTATAATTTGTTTATAAGTATTATAACTATTTCTCTTAATTCTTTTACCCGTCTTACGATTAATTTCAATTAAACCAAATTTAAACTTATATCCGCTATCCCACTCATAACTATCAGCCAAGCTATAGTGAAAATACCCCTTTACATTTACACCTTCCTTAATTGCTTTTTGCATATATTTTATTGATTTTTGTAAAAATATTTGTCTATCTTTGTCATTTGTACCACTAACAGTAGGTTTGCCATTTTCCAAAATTATAATTGGTTTTTTATATTTTTTTAATTTTTTCAAAACAAAATATAAACCTTCTGGAAAATGTTTCCACACATTTGAACTATGCCAATTATTTGTTCCGTGTAAACCCCATTTTTCACCACTTTTACCAAAGAAAAAACTGTCACTGGTATAATAATTTAGACCAATATAATCACTATATTTTTGTAAATTTTTTATCATATATTTTTTTTGTAAAAAATATTTTGTATACAAATACAGATTTTGCACAAAAGAATTGTCTCTGCCAGTCTCGTAATTATATAAATATGTTGTACCAATTTGTGTTTTTACATATTTTTGTTTCCACATCTTATAAACATTTTTGTGTATTTTTATAAGATTTCTGTAAACTTTAAATGCTCTATAATAATTTTTCAAAAATGGTGGTCGCTTGCCACTAATATAACTTGTGGAGATATAAACAAACGGCTCATTAAGCACAACTACATAATCTATTAGACTACCCAATTCATCACAAACATACTCAACAAAATTTAAAAATAATTTTACACATTTATCGCTATGCATCCCATACTTTTGTTCAAACCACATTGGCACACTCCAATGCCATAAACCTACAATGACAGTAATGTTTCTTTTTTTTAAATCTCTCAAAATTTCTTGATAATGTTTTATTGCTTTATAATCAAAATTTCCCTCATTAGGTTCAATTCGTGACCATTCAATAGTAATACGTATACTATTGCATCCAATATTCTCTATTAAATCATGATATTTAATATAATCATACCAATAATTATTTGCATCACAAATCTGTGGAACTAATCCTCGACTAGCCCATTTATTCCAATTACTACTATAATTATTTCCCTCAGTTTGCTGACCAATATTCACAACACCCCAAAGAAATTTTTCCTTTTTATTATTCTTCATATATAATTTAGTATAATATACTTTTCTTTTTTAATAAAAAAACTGACAAAATCATTATAATCTTGTCAGTGAATATATCTATCTCAGTAACAATTGAAAGTCATTTTTTATATCAATAATATCAGAATGAACTGATGTTGAACGTTCTTGCGAAGAATAATATTGTGTTTTTAATTCATTCAACATATATTCCAGTCTTGCAATTTCACCTATGGTCTTATTTCTTACTCGACCAAATAATATTTTTTGTTTAGCTTCATGTTTTTTGTGTAATTTTAACAAGGCTGTATACAACCCATACAAATAAACGGGGTTGTCCACATTTAATTGTTTATTTTCACTAAGAGCAATAAACTGATTAATTAACCTATAAGCTTCAGCAACAGTTTTTGGTGAAATATATCCAGAAAATCGTTCCTCTTGTTTAGCTTGTTCTATTTGGGCATTAATCAAAGCTTTTAATTGTGCAGAATGTTTTGTATTTGAAAACATCATCATACCTCTCAATAAATTTGTTTGTTGAAATAATTTAATATCTTTTTTCTTCTTACTCCCATTGATAATGTTCCTCCTATTGTAAAATAACAATTTTTTTATAATAAAAATTATAATGTTTGAGATTTTTTCTTAGTATACCAATCTATCATATTAATGTCAACTTGTCCACTTACTAATATTTTTTCTGTACATTCTTTAATGTAAAATCAAAAAAGACGTCGTGATTCAGACGTCTTTTATTTATTTTTTTGATAAGAATTTTGATTTTGGTTGTATCTCATTACTATCTTCTATAGCAATAATTTGATTGTAATATTTGTTTACCACTCCAATCCATCTAGATACACTTTCTGGTGAATGTGTTGCACAATTACCTCCACATTTCCACGGATAAACCATTTTCGATGGAGTATCTCTATTTGTATCATATACAAAATATTCTAAACGTTTTGCAATGGTATCAACTGCCTCTTCTGGTGAGCCAAAACAAGCATGTCCCATTGCTTGACCACGTGAACCACTAGTTTTATACCCCCAATAATTGTAACAATCAATTCCATTTTTTGATGGAGATCTTACTCCTAGTTGACTTTCAATATTAGCAATACCTACTATCAACGCTGCAACTTTTTTATCTTTTGATGCAATACGTTCAGACATTATTTGCATCGGAGTTCCCTCTAGTATACTAGCAATTTCTTGTGCTATTACATCTTGTTGCGTCTCTATAATTTTACCTTCATAACTGAGTTTTACACAATCATCATCAATTTCAATTAAAGAAGTCCCTTTTTTATCATCTGCAAAAATTTCTTTACCAAAAATGCATGCATTGTATCTTTGTAAATTTTTATTTACAACTTCTTTTTCTTCCTGTGAAGAAACAGAATTTACAAAATAAAAACCTCCTGCAATAACAAATACGAGCCCCAGCAGAACAAAATAGGTGTATTTAATTACAAATGAACTTATTTTATGTAGCGATGAATTAATCATCTTTGGCGTCTCTACATGTAGACGCTTTATCGGTGATGGTTCGTCATTAATAATCATAAATCATGTTAATGTTTAAACCCCTGTCTTTATTTATTTAAAAATAAAGAAGTGTGTAAAAATTACACACGTAGATATCAGTATACTCTTCTAAAAGAAAATGTCAATAGTCAAAAAAACCGCATGTTCAAGCGGTTTTTTTGACTATCTTCTTATAAATAAACTATAATAATTTTATATTTTTTATATTTTTTCGTGATTTTTCTATTCTTTTTTTATCTTCTTCTGTTTGAAATTCTTTCATAACATCAAAAAGTTTTTCTCCTTTAGCCACTCTTTCCCAAAGTGCTATTTCTTTTTCCATTTCTACTACTGCTTTAACATCATCCTGTGACGTTGTATCAAGTGATTCTTTAAAATTTTTTAATTCATCTTTAAGTACAACTAATTTATTTTTTGCTTCTTGCGTTTCTATAGAATCACTAAATTTTTTATGAGCTTTTTTCTTTTTTTCTTCGCTCATTTTTTCTTTTTGTTTAAATGTTGCCGCTTGAGATAAATCCACCGAACCATCTACATTTTTCTTAGCACCCACATAAAAATGCTTCTCTTCCATATATTTATATAAAAATAATGAATTATTCTGACAATTTTTTATAATATGTATCAACAGTGCCAATCCACCTATCCACTCCAGCCTGCGAGTGACCTTCACATGTACTACCACATTTCCACACAATCAACCTTTTAGCGCTTTTACGATCATATTTATAAATTAATTCATGGATTCGTTTTCCTACAGTTTCTACTGCATCTTTGCGACTATTAAAACAAGTATGTCCACCACTTCCCATAAGTTTACGTTTGCCACGATAACCCCAGTAATTATAACAATCTTGACCATTTAACACTGGAACACGTTTACCCCACTGACTTTCTTGTTTTGCTATTGCAATTAAATATTTTGCCACTTCTGGATCTTGTTCCAAAATATAAGGAAGCATTTTTTCAATAGGATAACCTTCAACCATTTGTTTTGCTTCACGCTTTAGAGAATATTCTTTTATTACTTTATTTTTTTCTTTTTTGATTTGTTTTTTCTGAACACTATCAACTAATTGTTTATTTTTTTTATCTTCATTTTTTTCTTTTGTAACTTTTTTTTCACTTTTTTTATTAAACTCATTTTCTTTAATTGGAGTATTTTTTTGTGCTAAATCAACTTCTAGTTTTTCATTCTTTTCATCTAATTTTTGTTTATTTTTTTCTTTTTTATCTGCTTGCTCTTTAATTTGTTTTTCTTCTTGAATTTCATCTTTAGAAATTTTTGTTTTTAGCTCTCTATTTACAACGAGTTCTACTTTTTTATCATTTTCTGATATTATCACGTCATTACCCTTTGCTGCTACACTCTGTCCAAGATTTTTGTATATCATACTCATAGAAATCATCCCAAAAAGCACTGCCCCAGCAAGCGACACTTGCCACATACGAATTGGAGATATATCTAATTTAAGAGCCTCTTTAAAAGATTTTGCTATATCACTTGCAGTACGAAATTCTGCAATAATTTGTTTTTGTTGTAATTCACTTGCAGAGTATGTTCTGACATAACGAATATGTACACTGTCGAAATAACCCCTAGAGTCAATATAATTATATTTATAATCTTTCTTATATTGCTGTATTTGAGAAATATATTTACGAGAATCTTCAGTAACAAAAAAATCTGTACGTTCTCCTCCGAGAAGTAAAGTCTGAATATTTTTATTATAATTATTTTCTATTGTTTTATGTAGTAATTGCTCACGTTCTTTTTGTTTTATAACCACACTATCAACAATATTTTTCTTTGTTTTATTCACCCGTTTTTTGTATAAGTGCAAATAGTTAACACATGTTCATACAAATATCATTGTAACACAGCTACTTGAAATTTCCTATTTTTGCTTTTAAAAATATAATAATACCCACAACAAACATAATAATTGATAATATTTGTCCCATTGTAAATACTCCCAAGACAAAACCTAACTGCTCATCTGGTTGACGAAAAAATTCTACTCCAAATCTAGCTATTGAATAACCTATTAAATATAATGCTCCGAGCATTCCTCTTTTTTGTAATTTACTATTACGAATACTCCAAAGAATTACAAATAATACCAATCCTTCACAAAATGCTTCATATAATTGTGAAGGATGTCTTAATATTGTTTCACTATTAAAATACATTCCAAATTTAGATGTTGTCATTCTTCCAACTAATTCGGAATTAAAAAAGTTTCCAAATCGTCCAAACATATATCCAAGTGGCACAACTGGCACAATAAAATCAAATAAATCTAAAATATTTTTTCCATTTTTTCGTGCTGTCCAAATGAGAGCTACTACTACACCAATAATTCCACCATGATAGCTCATACCATAAATTCCCACCCATTCCTTTAAAACAAAATCATAAGGAGAAATAATTTGAAGTGGATGTGCCAAGTAATAAGAAAAATCATAAAAAATCACATATCCTATTCTACCACCCACAAGCGCTCCAATAAGTGAATTTGTAATAATATCTTGAATAAAACTTTTATTATATACTCCCTCTCCTTTTTTAATACGCCAAAGCAACAAAAAATACACTACACTAAAAGCAACAATCCACATAAGAGAATACCAGTATACAGATAAACTGCCAATTGAAAAAGCTACAGGCTCAAAAAAACCTGGCAAATGTTGATAAAAATTTAAATTCCACATAATAATATATACTTGCTTTTATGCATTAAATTTCTTTAATTGATTTTTAAATTCCAATTCATAAATCTTATACATTGCAAGCATGAGCGCTATAATAATTGGACCAATAATAAATCCCATAATACCAAATAATTTCAATCCTCCAATCGTTGCAAAAAACACAGCTAATGAATGCATTTGCACATCCTTTCCAACTAATTTTGGTCTAAGCATATTATCAATTGTTGACACAAAAATACCAGTTCCAAATAAAAACACGCCTTGCCATGTATTTCCTAAAATAAACATAATTATCGATGCAGGAAATATTACAAGTCCTGCTCCAATTGCTGGTATTATACCTAAAACAATCATAATAACAGTCCAAAGAACTGGAGACATTACTCCTGCAACTGCAAGTGCTACACCACCAATAATTCCTTGTAGAGTACCTATCACTACTGTGCCTTTAAGTGTTGCTCTTGTCATTGATATGAATTCATTAATCAACATTTGTTCATGAGAATTTTTCATTGGGCTAAGATTCATGATTTTTTTCATAAACATTTTTCCATCAATGAAAAAATAAAACAAAGCAAAAAACATTACAAAAATTGAAATTGTACTACTGATAACACTCTTGTATGCTGCTTTTATAAATGATATAGAATTATTCGCAACATTTTTTATTGTATTTTCAAATTCTGGACCACTTACATAAGTCTCAGCTTTATCTAATATACTATTAAATATTGGTGCATGAACAAGTGTATTTACAATTTTTTGAGCAGAAGTTTGTACAGTTGATTCTTCTTTGACACTTTCAGCTACAACATTTGAAACTTCATTAAAAACAAGACCTCCCACAAATATAAATGGCATAATGATTGTAATCATCACAACAATAAGCATAATTGCAGATGTAATTGATGCACTGTGAAATTTTTTTAACAAAAAATTATAAGGACGTGCAAAAATAACAGCAAATAAAGCTGCTATAAAAATTGCACTCAGAAAAGGTTTAATAAGCATAAATCCCAAAATACTTATTCCTATAAGTAATATAAAGAAAAAATATGCATTAAAATTTTTTATAACCATATAAATTTATTTAACTATTATTCTCTACAAACATTTAAGCACATAAACTTTAAATAACCAAACAAAAATTTATATTATAAAAATTCTTTTTTATATTTGTTATTAACAAATTTATTTTATTATATTATGACGTATAAATAATATACCTTTACTTGCTTCAAATATTGCCATTTCAATAAGAGTTATGACCATTATTATAACTAAAATTGATATACTAAGTGGTGTTGTTCCTAAAAATTTTGAAAATATTGGCACATATATCGCAATACCCAATAAACATATCGATACTAATACAGAAATATTGATAAATTTATTATTGAAAATATCTAAACGAAATACATATCGTCGGAAGCTTTTAATTATATATGTAAATGCTAAAGAATCAAACGCTATAAGAATAAATGTGGCTGTTCGTGCAATATCTATGTTTCCTGTAACATCTCGTATAATCCAAAATAAAAATGTTGCTGCAATTCCTGAAACTAAAAATACAATAATTATAAAATTTCTGTATTTTTTGGTAATAATTGATTCTTTTGGATTTCTTGGTGGTTCATTCATCAAACCTTTATTGTCATATTCTGTTGTAAGTGCAATATTTGGCAAGCTATCTTCTACAAGATTTATCCATAATATTTGCAAAGGTAATAATGGCAAGGGCCATCCAAACATCATAGCAATAAAAAATAGAAATAATTCAGAAAAATCATCTGCTATAAGATAAATTAAAATTCTTCTAATATTTTCATAAATAACTCGTCCCTGTTCAATTGCTTTTATAATTGTACTAAAACTATTATCAAGTAAAATAATATCAGAAACTTCTTTAGCAATATCAGTCCCATTTCCAACACTAATTCCGACATCTGCAGCTTTAAGTGCCGGAGCATCATTGACACCATCTCCCACCATAGCAACAATTTCACCATTTGCCTGCAGTGCACGTACTATACGAATTTTATGTTCTGGTAGAACACGTGCAAAAATTTCTGTGTATTTTACCTTTTTTTGCATTTCATTATCACTCAGATTATTTAAATCTGCACCAATACAAATATTATGCTTTGCAACGTTATGTCCTAATTCAGACATAATAGAACTAGCTGTTGTAGCATGATCTCCTGTTATAATTATTAAACGAATTCCAGCATTTTCTGCTTTTTTGAGTGAATTTTCCACCTCTATTCTCAACGGATCTTTAAGTGCTACAAATCCTACAAAAGACATGTCATTATATCGTTCTTCTCTACTAAGTCTATCAAATGTTTCTCGTGTCAAAATACGTTCACTACATGCAAGAACTCTCAAACCTCTTGTTGTTAATTTTTGAAACGTCTCATTTAATTCCTCTCCTTCTTCAAAATTAATGGGCATTCTTACATTATTTACATCGATATAAGTTACTCTATCTAAAATTTGTTCTGGTGCACCCAACATCATAATACGAACTTTATGATTATTCATTTTGTACACACGCACTGCATATTTTTTTTGCGACTTAAATAATTCTTGATCAACAAGTTCATATTTTCTATAAAATTTTTCAACATCAACACCAGATTGAATACCTGCAACTAACAATGCTTTATCCGTAGGTCTACCATGCACAATTGCATCTGATAATTCATCGTTTAAATTTTCAACATATGCATCATTTACAATAGAAATAATTTCTAATGCTTTACCATGGCCTACAAAATCACTATCTGTTGAACATATTTCATTAACACAACCATCAAAATTAAATAACTCATTTGATCCTGTTAAAATATGACTAACGCGCATTTTTCCTTGTGTAAGAGTACCCGTTTTATCGGAGCAAATCGTTGTTATTGCTCCCATTGTTTCAGTTGCATTTAATTTACGCACAAGAGCACGACTTTTTGCAAGTCTGCGCATTCCAAAAATTAAAATTATTGTTATTGCTGGTAACAGTCCTTCTGGTATTGCACTCACTGTAAGAGCAGTCGAAACTACAAAAATATCTTTTATTGACTCACCACGCAAAATCCCAAGTATCGAAAAAGTAATTATTGCAACAAAAATTACTAGACCAATAATTTTTGAAAAACTAGCAAATTTTACTTGTAGTGGTGTCTTAGGTTCTTTCTCATTTTTAACAAAATTAGAAATTTTACCAATTTCTGTATCAATTCCTGTTGTTGTAACTACATATAAACCATGACCACTAGTTACACTGGTACCAGCAAAAACCATATTATTTTGATCAGAAATAATCACGTCATCATTCACAATGATATTTGTATTCTTTTTTATATCACCCCATTCTCCAGTTAATGTTGCCTCATTAATATGCAAATCTGTTACTTCAATCAAACGACCATCAGCTGTAACTCTATCTCCGGCTACAAGATCCACAACATCCCCTATAGAAAGATTTTTGGCTAATATTTTTTTCTTTTTTCCAGAACGAATCACTCGCACATATTGATTTACACTATCACGTAATTTATTCAGAGATTTTTCTGCTTTATGTTCTTGTACAAATCCTACAATAGCATTAAGAAATACAACCACCATAATAAATGATGCATCAATTATATGTCCAATAAAAAAAGAAATTCCTGCTGCAACAGTTACAATATATATGAGGGGATTATTAAATTGCTTCAAAAAAAGAAATATACTGGACATCTTTTTTGTCTCAGGTAATACATTTTTCCCAAAGGAATTAAGTCGTCCAGATGCATCAAAATCGCTCAAACCATTTATTGATGTTTGTAAATATAATAATACCGAACTAAATGGCATTGAATAATATGCTTTAGGTGTAAATTTTTTCATTTTTGTTTTTTGATTATTATGAACCCAAAACTATGACAAAATCAGCTTTATATTTTTTTGTAACTTCATCAGATTCCTCATGTTTTTGTATTCCATATTTTTCTGGTACTTTTTTTGCTACAATGTCCAATTTATCTTTTTTGTCACTGCCATAATATATAACTACACCCTTATAGTCATTTTTTGCATTTTGCGCTGATATTGTTTTAAATCCTTCTTTGCTAAAAACTTTTGTTATATCACCTGCTGCTCCAACTTGTGCGCCAGCGTTTAGCACCTGCACCGTAATCTCTTCAACTGATACGTCATTTTCGATTTGTTGTTCCTTCTGCTTATCTTCTTCTTTTTGTTCTGAATTATTTTGATCATTTTTAGTCTCACTGACATCTTCACCGCCTTCCATTGCCATATCTTCATTCTTATTTTCATTATCAGAAACCGCTTTTTCATTTTTATCTATTTTTATATCTTTATTTTCCTCAATAAGTGTTTGTACTGAAACATTTTTATCATCATTTTGTCTTGAAAACCAAATTGCACTTTGCCACACACCAATTCCAACTATCAAAACAATTATCGTACTAATTACAATAAATCTTATATTTAATTTTTTCTTTTGTAATTGAATTTCTTCAGAATACGCTTCATCATCATCTTGTAGCCATTCAATGTCAATGGATTGTGTTGCTGGTTCTGCAGAAGGTTTGTGTAGCATATTTTTTGGAGATGCATATGTAATTTTACGTGATTTCTTTTTAACATTTGACATTGTCTCTTTTTCTTGTGATACTATTTGTTTTTGCGTTACTGATTTGTTTATCTTTATATTATTGGCAATTATTTTATTTGATTGTTGTATTTGTGTATTTTTTACATCTGATTGTTGTTCAATGGATTTAGAAGTTTTAGTATCAGACATTTGCATTTTATTTTCATTATCAAAATTATTACTCTTACTAGGTACATTGATTGTTTCACCTGCAATTAAAATATATGGTGGCTCAATATCGTTAATTTTGGCAAGTTCTTTCCATGGAATGTCATGTGATTGTGCAATTGATATAATATTATCCACATCTTTTACAATATAGGATTCCATATATTTTTTTTTATCCTTTTTGTTTTTTTTAAATCCAAACATATTTTTTATATTATTTAAAATATTATGATTGTACAGCACCTTCATCTTGATCTTCATTTTGCTTATTTATGATGTCAGATGTTGTGATAGATTCACTAATTTCTTCAATGTGCTTGTCTGTAAATAAATCTGTTGCCATTAACGTTTGCTTTTGTAAAATTAATGGTGATTTATTAATTTGATCTACACTAGGAACAATTTCTATATCAAAACTTGTCTGAATCGAATCACTTGTAACACCTGCTCCGTGTGAAATGTTACCAATTGTCCACACAATTTCATTTGTACGTTTATTAAATTTAACATTTTTACCACTTACAAAACTTACATGCGTTGGCAATGGTATTGTAACCACAGTCTCATCAATATCATTATTAATATTATCAATTTTAAGTATTGCTTTGTATTTTGTTTTTTCTCCAACTTTTGGAGGAATTGCACCTTCTACATATTTAATATTTGATTTAAATAATACTTTTGCACCAACCTTTTTTGTAAGCACATTACTCAATACGGTTTTGTTCTCACGTAATTCAGAAGGAATATCTTCACTATCAATTGAAACAAGCGTAGTAACAGGAAAATCATAATCACTTTCACTACTGATTGGTAATTTTGTAAGAACCGGAACAGCAAAAGATATTTCTCCGGATTCATGAGGCTTTAACAATTGTAACTTTGAGATATCAGATGCTTTCCAAGTAATTGTTTTATCTTGCTCATTATAATCTCCTCTATTATCAAGATCTAACTGTGAAAAATCGAGCGCTTTTGTATCAAACTTTACTGAAACAATAGCCTCTCTAAGCGGCACATCACTATTATTCATAAATTTAATAATATATTTCAATCTATCTCCAACATACACTACATTATCTTTTACTCCTTCAATAATCTGTTTAACAATAATTGGAGATCCTATAATATGTGGACTATATTTTCCACTTGCATAAGAAATATATTTATTAGCTCCTTCTTGTGTACCTATCTCCATAACAAATAATTGAGCTGTGCCTATTGTTGCATTTAAACCTCCTTGCAAATTAACAACATATTCACTTTGTGGTGCAATCTCGTCAATAAACCAAACTTTTCCATTTACCGGATTTGGCGTTGATTTATACATTGAAAAATTTTCAGGAATTTTAATTGTTAATTTCAAATTCGATATCAAATCAGCACTAGTATTTTTTACAATAACTGCAATATCTACCAAATTTCCACTAACAATTTCAATTGGTGCCTCGACATCAATTGAAATTGGTGATGAAGTAATTGTTGTTGCTCCACGAGCCGTTGTTTCATATCTAGTACTTGTACGATCTGGAGTATATCTAAGTATACCAGATATATCCTCAACAGAATTAATTGGCCCCACAAAATGACCTGCCAATTTAATTGTTTTTTTAGTGTTACCTTTAATCCTGCCAAGCGTTACAATCCCTTGATTATCACTTACCTGTTTAAAATTTTCTTGATTTTGAGCTGGTACAAAATACTCACCAAATTGTACTATAATTTGTGCATCATTAAGACTAGCTCGATTATGATTATTGTATGTAAATTTCACTTCTGTTAAAGTATTACTTCCTATATTATCTGGCATATCCATAGAAAGCATCACGCGATCGCTAGCAAAAAATCCCCCTTGAAAATATACAAAAGAAACTGTAACAAGAGCAATAAATGCAAGTAAAAACACAATGACTCCACCAACTGTAATAGCTTTAAGTCGGGTACCAAACATTTTATCTTTTATTTTTTGCCATATACCATTTTCGACATCATCAGATTTTTTGGACTTCCAAACATTATACACCGTTTTATCATGTTCTCTTTGCGTTAATGGTGAATTTTTTCTTTGAAGATCCTTTTCGAGTTCTTTAATTGACATATTTTTGTATTTATAATTCTACTAGAGAATCTGTTTCTATTATAACAGATTTTTTTATTAGCGCATAACCCACTTTTCTATATTGTATACAACTGTTTTTAATTGTTTATGCACATCTTTATGAATTATAACTTTTAATAATGAGGTTAAATTATTATTTTTAATAATACGAAGTGCCTTTAGTGTATCTGCATCAATATAACAGAAATATTCATTGTATTTACAATTCCCACAAATCACTCCGCCACTAGAAGCACTGAACCCATTTGTTATTTCACTAATTTTACCACCACACACAGAACATTTATGTGTATAAAAATCATAACCTTGCAAATAAAACAATTTAATCAAAAATACGTATGTAACCCAATTTAACTTTTTGTTATAATTTTGCAAATTTTGATCTTGAGCTAATTTATTTATTTCTTCTAAATATGTAATAAATAATTCAAAAACATGTTCATCCTGTTCATTCTCATCCATAATCGACAAAAATACTCTACGAATATCATCGACACATTCAAGTGCAGATAGATTCTCATGTAAATGAATGAAATAATTCTCTGCAACTGCCCCTGCAAGCGTACCTCTACCATAATTTTGTGCAATTGTTATGTGTGACAATACAAAATCCTCCACTTGCATAGCAAGTTTTGCCTTTCCCTTACGTACAGAACGAGCTGGTACACGAATGAGTCCATTTTCCAATGTGTAAAATGTATACAACCTATCAGCTTCTCCTATATCAATTTTATTCAATGCAATTGCATGATAATTATATTTCATATTCTCCAAAATATCTTTTATAATATTGTCCAATAATTATAGCCTACTATAAAATCAATACAAAATAAACAGACAGTCTTATTT
>JAUTWP010031991.1:0-13338 GCA_033042655.1 Cyathermia naticoides
TCACAAGTAAGACAATTTTGTTGTTTAACGACACCTATCACAAGTAAGATAATTTTGTTGTTTAACGACACCTATCACAAGTAAGACAATTTTGTTGTTTAACGACACCTATCACAAGTAAGATAATTTTGTTGTTTAACGACACCTATCATAAGTAAGACAATTTTGTTGTTTAACGACACCTATCAGAAGTAAGATAATTTTGTTTAACGACACCTATCATAAGTAAGACAATTTTGTTGTTTAACGACACCTATCACAAGTAAGATAATTTTGTTTTGTTTAACGACACCTATCATAAGTAAGACAATTTTGTTGTTTAACGACACCTATCATAAGTAAAACAATTTTGTTTTGTTTAACGACACCTATCACAAGTAAGACAGTTTTGTTGTTTAACGACACCTATCACAAGTAAGACAATTTTGTTGTTTAACAACACCTATCACAAGTAAGATAACAAATACTAGTAGCCAATAAATAAAAATGTGCATAAATTGGTTGTTGTACGGTGCTGACAATTTTTTTTAACTCATCTGTGATCTTGACCCAGCTGCAGTTTGGGCTATTTTCTGTTCCAATCAGTGGTCTACAACTGGTTTATCAAAGGTCGTGGTATGTCGTGTCCTATCTGTGCATATAAAAGACCCCTCGCTGCTTATCAAAAAGAGTAGCCTATGTAGCCTTTTTTTTTAAATACTAGCAGCCAAAAATGTGTTTATTTAAATTGGTTGTTCTGACATTTCTCTTTAATTTATCTGTGATCTATGTAATGTTTTTTTGGTATTGTTATCTACAGATACACCTGAAGCTCACAGTCTGTATCAGTTTGCCAGTTCTCAAGGTACTGACTGGAACAGTGACACCAGGGAGAAGGACGAGCCAGATCCAGATTGTAAGAAAGCTTTTTTAAAATAGAATAAATATTACTCTTGATTTTTTTGTTTGATTTTGTTGACTGTTATCTCAACTGGCATTTCCAATGCATGGGGAAGTGTAATCACTGTATTGAATGGACCACAAGATGTCTGTAGATGTGACAACCGTGTAACATATTTATAAAAATTTAAAAATTCCTTTATTCATTATGGATACAATTTCTGTCTTCAAAGGTCTTTTTTATGATATCCAATAGCTGATGATAAGATAAAAAATCAATGTGCTCTAATAGTGTTGTTAAATAAAACTACTTTTCAAAGATCTTTTTCCTACAAGTTGACAAATCTTGATGAGACTGCTTTAGGTTTAAGTATATAATTTACTTCCTAATGTTACACCTAAAAGTTATCTTATGCATGTGTAAATGCATGTTTTATAAAGATTATAAAAGAACACTTGCTGCTTATCAAAAAGAATAGCCCATGTGGTGGCAGTGGGTTTCCTCTGAAGAAATATGTCAAAATTACCATATATATGATGTCCAATAGTCGACGATAAGATAAAAATCATGTACTCTAGTGGCATTAAATAAAACAAACTTTACTTTTATAAAGATTATGAAAGGTTAAATATTATACATTATTGTTTATTGCTACATTACAGTGGACAGCATTACACAGGTGTATAACATAAAGCAAGTTAAAGATATGAA
This sequence comes from Cyathermia naticoides, assembly GCA_033042655.1. Classification (NCBI taxonomy): domain Eukaryota; kingdom Metazoa; phylum Mollusca; class Gastropoda; order Neomphalida; family Neomphalidae; genus Cyathermia; species Cyathermia naticoides. The sequence goes on from JAUTWP010031991.1 coordinate 1,592, forward strand.
AATAGAGCATGCATCTGAAAACCCTGCAGACTATGGTGTAGTGTATGCTTTCATTACAACATTCAATATTGATGAAGATACCGAAGACATGTCCATTTTCAAAAATATTTGGTTTGTATATTTACAATGTATGTCTTATAAATGATGTTGGAATATTATTCGTATAATTGTTAGGGTACTTCATTGTACATAGCAATATAATTATTTTAATATGATGTCTAAACCAGGATTTGTCTTATCCGGATTTCTGTGTAAACAAGCATGATTTCAAAGTCTCACCAAGCTACTTAACTCTGGATAAAATCTGTTTATAGAGGCAATCTGTCTAAACCAGCATATTTTGTTGGTCCCAAGTGAATCTGGTTTAGACTCGAGTCCACTGTATTAGTATATCAATATCTACAGTTAAAAAACTAACTTTTCATGCATACATTCCAAAAACTTTATATATCCATGCATCCATGAATCAGTTCTGAAATTGAGTTTCCAATTTATACTGTTTTGATGCAGTTTGTCAGTTGTAAAACTTTGAATTAATTTTCCACATTATTTTTTTCCCAGCTCAAAGTGTAAAAGAGAAGTAAAAAAGGAAGCTGGGTTTGTGTGCACCAATCAAGATTGCAGTGGTGACCCATTTACAAGTGAGAATTTTGACAACACTGCCACTGCAGCAGTAGAATACAACATCCTAATTTCCCTATCTGACCACACCGGTACCGTTCACTTCTGTCACCTGCAGGGATGTACAGCAGATCAAGTACTGGGCTATAAGGTAAATCAACTGAATAGAATGTTTATTTAATGACACTAGAACATTATTCTAATTAGAAGATAACCAGTCAAAAATGACATTTGCGGGATCAAATGAACAATTTAATACCTGAAAATAGAAAAACTCAGTATGGTTATCTTCATTGTAAACTGAACTGTTTTTCTACAGAACTAACTTTATATTTGGTATTTCTTGAAAAAATACCTGGCTACTATCTAACCGTAGACCCTTGAATCATCAACTTTGCATTTTCCAATTGCTAATGATGTCATTTTTTAATAACGTCATTAGCTTTCCGGGTGTTATTTTCATTTCATCCAGGAAAAAGAATATAATTAGCCAATCAAATTACAGAACATGTTTACTATCAGTATCAGTTTACAATATAAAAAAACCCATTATATAATAATTATATTGTGTGCAGCATGGGAAATTTCCTATGCACTTGAACAGGTCTATGAACACTTACAGCTCAACACTACAAAGATATTTCACTATTTTAACTACAGGTTTTCTCTTCTCACCCATTGATCACCAGTGTTACGTTTTATTTAACTTTTTATTTGTCTTTTCATTGCAACAGTTATCTGAGACAGTTTGCCTACCATGTTTAATAAACAACAAAACATATATTTATATTGTTATTCTAGTATTTAACTATATAACATTAAGCATAATGTCAAAACATTAGATGGCTGCAATTTACAAAAACGTCTTGAAAAAAAGAAATGTTTTACATCTACATATATTTTATTTCAGGCAGTAGATTTTCTACATCTTCACACACAAATGAAAACTGATATAAAATGGAATTACCTTTTGGAAAGGTGTAAAGTTAAATTTAAGGTACTGTTTAAAAACTAATTTAATCAAAATGCTTTATCATTAAATTAACAGTTTATGTAAATAAATCCTGTATATTATGATTGCAAGTCAGTAAGCTATAAATAAAAATATCAATGAATAAAATAGGTTAAACCATTATGGCAGTACAGAACAGCAAGTAAAATTAAAATCTTTCCTATTTCAAAATAATCAGTCAGGGTTTGCATGATCTATTGGTTACCGGTATGCAAAAAGAACATTAAAATTATCTAACATACTAGTAACTTATTACAAAAAGTTTTATGTAATTGTGATAGTAATATACAGAGTGTAATACACGGAGCACATCAAGATGATAATCGACTTCTTGCAATGTTCGCTGTAGCATGGCCTCATCAATGATGGTAAAGAGACTTTGTGGATACTGTATTGCAAATATGAAATGATTTTATGTGGAATTTACAGTGGCCTGATTTGTGCACATTTTATTTTAATAAAATTAAATAATAATTAATATAAAATTCATCATTTTATTTTCAGATAAAAAAGTTTTCAGCCGGTACAAATACAAAATCCACCATCAGAATCTTGTCTCTGGAGAAAGCAAATCCTTTGGAAGTTTCTCAGAATGTTTGTTGACATTTAAATAATGAGGGCTGTTAAAATTATGTTCTACTTTACTTCTAACTTTCATTTGTGAATGAAATAGAACTTCAAACAAAATTCAAATGACGTTTGGCAAAATTATGTTTCATTATAAATGTACATGACAGTACATGCATATTGCGCAGGAATTAAGCTACAAAACCTATAAAACGAATCTTAATCCTCACGACTAATTTCAGGCAAGTAGAAATTACTGGAATAAAAAAAAATTAAATGATACTTGGCCAGTAGATGGACACAAATGTTGCCTATATTTATCACACGATTTCAATCAATAATAGTGGTAATAGTTACTTGTTATGGGACTGAAAACCCGCGAATACATTACCCTACGGTACTACGAGAGTGGATACCAAACTCCTAACCTCAAAATATGACGTCATTACTTTGTCACATGACTAAACATGAAGAAATTAATACATATTTTTATTAATGTGTCTTGCAATGTGAAAAAAAGGTGTCTGTTAATTATAACGTTTGTATAGATAACATTATTCACATCACTTGCTCATGTTAAGCTGAATTCATGATTTACAGTGTGTGTTTTACACTTATGTATATTACAGTGAAACCTCTCTAAACTGAACACTCAGGGGCCATGTCAGGTTTTCAAAGGTGTTCAGTTTTTGAGGATTAGATTTAAACTAAAATTTTATAGACACATTGGGACCGAATTGTTTGTCGGGTTTTGAGAGGATTCCTATTTGAGGGAGTCCTGTTTAGAGGGGTTTAACTATAGCTACATTTTAAAAAGAGCTGGGTTGTTATCACAAATATTCTTTTCTTTTCATATTTCACAGACTTGAAGTCTTTCTAGTACATGGTTGTGATGTCTCATTTCATTTTTATTTAATATTATTCATAAATGTATTCAATAATTTTCAAATGTAATTTTCTTGTGAAAATATATGTACATACAGTTATATATGTAGTGTTAAATTAAAAGGTGTGTTTTAAAAGAACCAATGGAAAAGATTAATGTGTGTACTTTTTTAATATCTACCTGTTATTAGATGTAAAAAAACACACATATTTAAAAATTGAATAAAAAATATGATCACTCTTCTTGGAAAGGTCGAATGCCTGTAAACATCAATTTTTGTTTAAGCCATATGTTTATCTCTATTTATTATTATACATTGAACATTTTATTAGTTCTACTAAATAAATGTCATCAACATTTGCTGTGATAACTAAATGTATTCATCAAATCAAGTTAAACTTTACAATAACAACAGTGTTGTATTTCTGTGTATATTAAAGTTACAGATTTTCTTTTGATGTTTTCAGAATTGTTAAATGTCCCATTATATTATACTATCATATTTATTCAATTTGTGGATCATTCATTTTTTTGTTTCATCCCTTTGAATTACAAACAAAAAACACTTTAACAATATCAAATAAATGTTTTGAAGATTAAATGATCTTTAATAATCACTATAATAATGTTGTTTTAAGGGGTCTCAAAGCAGTTGTAAGTTTGTACTCTTGTGATAATGATAGAAGAAAAAAAAATGTTGTATTGTATTGTATTGAAAGCCATAGAAAATGCAGCACTCATTTATTTGGCTCATTGTTTGGTGTGCAAAGATGTGGTGTAAAATATAGGGTATAATGAAAGCATCTGGATGGATTTTCTATGGCTGTCAGTATACATTTGTATATTTGTCCGGTTACAATTTGATGATCATTTGATGTGTATCAGTATATTTGAATTTTGTTTAAATAAAAACAGGTTTTAATACATGCGTTATTTCATTAATTACAAAACATTGTTCATTTTTACATCCATTTCAAATGAGCGCCGTGTGTACCGGTAGTTACAATTCTAACATACACTTTTACCAGTCTACACAAGTTTGTTCATTCTCATACACTATCATTATTACTAAAACAGTTGGATCCACTGTTCAAGTGAACTAAAATATCTAGATATCATTTAATATTAAATACAAAATCTAATATTGTGTGTTTGCTACATTGTTTTAAATTAAAGTTTGTTTTATTTAACGACCCCACTAGAGTACATTTTATTCTTATCATCAGCTATTGAATGTCAAACATGGTAATTCGGATGCATTTCTTTATAGTTTTTTTTATTTTTATAAGGTCTTATATTCACTTTCCAAGATAGAACAGCACATACCATGGCCTTTGATGAACCAACTGTGGCCACTGGTTGGAATGGAAAATAGCCCAAACTGCAGAAGGGTCCACTGAGAATCAATCTGATGGCTGACTGCTTCCAACTGAGCTATGTCCTGCTCTAGAAAGTGATATTAAATATTTTTACAATGATGTCTAACTACTACTTCAATAAAATAACCTGGGATATCTGTTGTCTTTTGATTTCATTTTCTAATTACAAGTTTAAACAAGTCATTTAAAAAGTCAACAAAGAAATTTATTTCATCACATTTGCATACAATTATTAATTTTCTAACAAAAAAATCATAGACATTTGATTAAAGGAATGGAAAATAGTTATAAGACAATTATACAAACAAGCAAACAGCCTGTACAAACATATAAGCAATACATAAACATTAAATACAAAAATTACAGTACAAATATTATAATGACAATTTAATAATACCAGTACAAAACAGTGGCACCATGATTCTTTATCAATTTGTTTAATCCATTTTCAATTTTCTAAATAGATTTTGTCTAATATTTTTAAGTAACAGACAGTATTGCATGATAAATCTATTTGTAGTCTAAATAAAAATATATATGTATTTGTAATAGTAATTATCAACAGATCAGGGCTCTAACTTAACGGAGGTACCAGCGGCCACTGCCAGTGGTGTTGTAAATTGCCGTAGACGAGGTGCTTTTCCAGTCGCTATTTTTGACCACATAATATTCTGCCCCACTCTCCTTTCACTTGTCACCGCCACTTTTCTCATTTTGTCGCCCAGCAAAATGACTTCTTTTATCTTGATATGTTGCAAAAGATAAATTTTTATCAAATTGCTGTGGATTACAAATTCTTAAGTTCGACCTCTGCAGATATATTCCACCCTACTCCTAATGTAATATCAGTCCTTCCAGTTACAAAACAGTTTCATACAAATTACAGAAGACTTATGGAACTCAGTCTTCTTAATCACAGGCATGAAATATCCATCCTTTTCTGACCAATTTATAAACATTTATAAAAATATAGAAAACAGCCTTTATATAATGTTCAACAAACATCACTAATATACACAAACCACCTAACAATTGTTTAATATATTGACAGCCATAGAAAATGCAGCATCAACTCAAGCGTCATTCTTGCATTACGGATTTTTAAAAATTAATTCTGTTCCTGAACAATAACATGCTTTACATGCACAAAGTACAGTTTGATGTGACCTTCCATCCAGTTGCATTAATTTTACCCTATATTTCAGACTGCATCTCCACAAAAACTAAAATATTTGCCAAAAAAAAGAGTGCTGAATTTTCTATGGCTGTCAGTAAATATACAACAGGTAGAAGAGACAAGTTCACTATTCCACTTAAAATCTCACAAAAATGTGCATGTAAAAATAATTTATAACACCCTCATCCCTTGTTGTTACTGATGAAAATGTGTGAAGTGCATTACCATAATAATTTTGATTAAAGTTTTGTTTTGTTTTATTTATCACTGGTCCATACTAGTAAATTCAGGTTAAGAATAAAACACTGTAAAATGTGGCTAAAGAAACTTGAACTGAATTAGCCACAGTGGCTAAAGTAAAGATTGTTTTCTTTAACGACACCACTAGAGCACTTGTTTTGATAAGCAGCAAGGTTTTTTTATATGCACTTATATATCACAGATAGGACACATACCATGGCATAGCCTTTGATGAACCAGTTGTGTACCACTAGATGGAATGGAAAATAGCTCAAACTGCAAATGGGTCCACTGAGAAGGATCGATCCAATGATCGACCACTTCACAGGTGAACATGCTATCAGTTGAGCTAAAACATTCTCCTAGTGCAGGCCTGTAGAACTCCTGTACAACTGAGTTTATAAGACCTGTTTGTTGTAATAATTTCATTATGAAAATGTACTGAATTATATACATACAAAATAATGAACATTTTAAAGTGGAAAACATACAAATTCCTGTTATAGTGTTAGACAAGAAAACAAAAAAATTATTTTGATTCTGTTAAGTTACATCATTGCTGTAGTAAAAGATCATCAAAACATAAATATCACACACACACACCACATATGCTGAGGTTTATAGGTTTTTACATTTTTGATTATTTCTCATATATTACCATGGATTTTTCCAGAAGGTAAAATTGCGTACCCTATAACATATTTTTTTTAATAATGTTAAAAAGTTGTTTACATTTTCTGTATGACTCCGTGTCATTGACATATATCTATGAAACAGTCTCAATCATCAAATTATCATTAAGTATGTAATATCTCTCACTAGTGTCACACATGATTTAAACACGTACTAACCCATTAACGGTACCGGTACTTGTGAAAAAACCTGTTCACATGTACAGACCATATGATCAGTGTTTTTGTTAAGCCAGAATATTGTGGCCAGCAATGCAAAGATAGAATAGTCACATGTAAATTTCGCTGTTCTATTTTATATTGGAAATATTCATGACCGAATACTGAAAGATTTGTTTTACTATTCCGTTTGAAAAATTACTAATTTCGGAATAGTGCAATACACCTGATACTATGTATTATATGACAATAAATTAAGAAATATTTTGTTTGGCCTGACTTGCTAACAAAACCACACCTCATATTACCACACAAACACGAATCCAGTACCAGAAAACAAGAGTAATGTTTAAAAAAAGGTGATAATGATGATATGTATAACAATCAAATCCTATTTCTTCAAGTTCAAGGAATGTTTGCAAAGCTATGATAGGTTTATTTCCTACATAAATTGATTTACACACATTAAAATTTTATATAAAATAATAGGGTCACTAATACACTACTCAACATTACAACAAAAAATGCAATATGAGACATTAATTTTTGTTTAAGAGTATTATAAATACTTTTTATGCATTTATAAATATTTCACATTAGCCTATTTTGACAGTAGTAAAATGGTTGTACACATTTCTGTTACAACCAGATTCACTCTCCTTATTCTCCTAGATACAGGTTAACACAAAATATCACTCCTGAACACACATTAACACAAAATATCACTCATGTATTTAAAAAAATGAAAGACTTCTATCAAATCACCTACAATCTCATAACACAATACAGATCTGTAACATTCATATCATAGTTAAGTTTAAAACTGCTCAACAGTCGATGTATTTGCTATAGATAAACAGTTCTTAGCTTCAAATTAAATCAAGAGTGCGGGTCCATGGATGTACAAATGGATTCCTTGTGGTGCTTTGATTTCTCACAATAAAATTGTGCACTGAAAAATTCAAGATCAATCATGCAGACCTTAGCATTTATATCTTGCTTTAAATAGTGTTTTGTTTGTTCCTAGATGTGTCATTCCACCAGCATGTCCAGAATTGGGTCTAATTACCCATAATTCCTTGTAAGTTATTATCTGTATTCACCACCAATTTAAAGCCTGTATACCACTAAAATACTGTCTCCCAGACACGTCGAAAACCAAACAAAATAATCTTTAAATTGCACTGTTTTGTCTTACTGGAATTGCATCTCCTTTACCATAGTTTATTCACCAAGCATTCCATCTGACAATGTTTCATTTGTAAGAAATGATCCATACAGTCTGTTTCTAGGTGATTCATTAACCAAGCATTCTAACTCATGATGTTTCATTCATAAGAAATGATCTGTATGGTCTGTTTCTAGGTAATTCGTTAGTTCGTTCACCACGCATTTCAGGGCTTGAACTTAACAGTGGCAATTGCCACTGGTTTTGTATAAATTACTGTAGGGGAGGTGCTTCACTGATGGCATTTTTTGCCCACTGACAAACTAATTCTTCCGTTATGTTTATTTGTTGCAAAAGTTAAGTTTTAACAAATTGCTGTAAGTTGAATCAAAATTGCCATTGGTGAGTCTTTAACCCACCGCAATTTTTTTCTTCAAAATTGCTGTGGGTTAAACATTCCTAAGTTCCAGCCCTGTATTCTACCTCACAATGTTTCATTCATAAGAAATGATCCATACGGTCTATTTCTAGGTGACTAACAAGTATTCTATCTCACAATGTCTCATTCATAAGAAATGATCCATATGGTCTGTTTCTTGGTGACTCGTACCGAGGAAGACTGCTTGATGATCTACCTTTATACAAGACATGTTTTGCTCTTGCCAGCAAGGATCCCTCTTGGGACAGAGATGGGTGAAAATCGAAGTCGGCTACTTCAACTAATGGTTTTTTCCTTAGTCGGAGTATGAAGCCCACTCCCAGAAGAATAATCACAATGCCTATGATACTGAACACTACTGGTATCACGAGCAATGGGCTGCTCTTGGAACCTGAAAAACAATAATTAATCAAGAATTGAAAGTAAAGTATTTAACGATGCCACTGGAGCACATTGTTTTTTTTGTTTTTATCAATACCAGCAATAGGAAGTCAAACATCATGAATTGAATAAAACAACAGATCACATTATAAAAAATAGCACATGTATGTTTGAATTGTTTAAATTATATTAGTGGTATGTTAAGGCTGCATTCTCTCCTCTCATCTTATAACATGTTTTATTAATGAAAAATACAAATACAACTGCAAACATGTCTTCCATCAATAAATATTATTGTGTGCATTAAAGGACTTGTCAACAGCCACACCATAAAACATGCATTAATTTACATGTTTGTAAAGTATATAACATATAAATGTTAAAAATGATCTTAAAGTATACTCTGTTCTGCATATTATGCATGTTTCGACCCCACCCACGACCTGTGACATATTAAAGGTCATCCATTCAGGTTGTTCGTCCCAGCTCCCATCGAATTACCATGTAATTACTTTAGTACATTATGTACATTGTACATAACACTTTAAAAGGAAGTTTATCGTGCTATTTACCTGGGTGTTTTATTGTGCTGGTTGTTATGTGATTGTAAATTCCACAAATAACATTATATGGTGAATACCTTATCGGAAATGGATAAAAGAAACTGAATAAGGATAGAAAATGCATAGTTTATTAGCTTTGCAGTGTTATCTGTGGTTGTCTCATTCCTTGAGATAGACCTTTAACATGTCACAGTACCATGTTACGCAACTGCTCAGTCGGGTGTGAGACTGGGTTATTATTTACTTGTATTTTACATTTTCTGAACTCGGCGGTGTATAAAATTTGTTTTATATTAAACATATGATAGGTATCTTTTAAAATATGTAAAGAAACTGCTTTTTTATGTCCTGTTTAACAGACTTGTAAATCAGGCTGCCATTTTTCACCAAATGAAGCAGTAGTCAGTGTTCTCCACCTTCATTTTGAAAATGGCAAAATCTGCATATCTTCAAGTCTGCGCCCTCCTTCATTTTACTGAGCACCCGCCTTCAATTATTTATTTGTCCTTACCCGACTGACCCACAAAAATTGGTACAAGTCAAACAAAATTGACCTCTTTTCAAGAATATTTGTTTTTGTATAACCAATTCCAATTTATAAATTGTGTAGCTCAATATGCATGGAGCCTAAAAAAAAAGATAACTTTCCTATATTCTCACTCACATTTGAAATAACAGACTTGTCGGAAAAGGACAAACAAAAATATTTTTAGAGGACCTAACAAACATATTTTAGATGGTGTCCCTTCGATGAACAGCAGAGTTCCTGGTGAGAACAGGACTTGACCTCTGAGCATGGCTTTGGGAACCCAGAAGAAGAAGAAATTAAAAAGAAGTTAACAAAAATACCTGGATCATATCCGAGAAGGAAATGTTTGCCAGAGATAAATCCGACCTCGTTGTATACAGTAAACAAGACAACATGCCTGCCAGTTGAGTTGAGCTGAACTTCAACATGGTGGATACAAGAGTTGACAAACACTGTCGGTTCACAGCTGGCGTTTCCTGGAGGCAGAGTGTAGTTAGCATCCATTACTATCCAGCAAACAGCAATAGGATATGATGAAAAACTGAAACACAACACTAGTTTGGTGAAAAAAGAAACAGGTTCAAAAGTAAAGTTTGTTTTATTGTTTTAGAAAATAGCATCCATTACTATCCAGCAAACACCAATAGGATATGATGAAAAACTGAACCAACAACACTTTAGTTTGGTGAAAAAAGAAACAGGTTCAAAAGTGAAGTTTGTTTTGTTTTAGAAAATTACTAATTTCGGAATAGCATATATTTTGACCCCAGCTGAGTGAAATAAAAAGTAAAGTGTTTTATTTGACGACACCACTGGAGCACATTGATTTTTATCTTATCAGCAAATATTGGTCATATGGTAATTTTGACTCATTTCTTTTAGAGGAAACCTGCTGCCACCACAAAGGCTACTCTTTCCTATAAGCAGCAAGGGATCTTTTATATTCACTTTCCCATAGACAGGATAGCACATACGATAGCCTTTGATGAACCAGTTGTGGAACACTGGTTGGAACGGAAAATAGACAAAACTGCAGGTGGCTCCACTGACAAGGATTGATCCGATGACTGACAGCTTCAAAGATGGACATGCTACTGACTGAGCTACATGCCACGCCCGCTGAGTAAACTAATTTTCCCTTCATATTCTAAACTATCTTGAGAGAAACACTGACCTTCCATCACATGTGACATTAATCCTAGCTGAGCCACCAATAGGACAATCAGCATCACCGTCTATGTGCACAAACTTCAGCGATTCTGAAATAACAATAAAAATTCATTTATTTCAAATTAACAAATCAGTCCATCACATCAGAGATAAGTTACTGCACATCTCAGTTAAGGGTCGAAATTTATGTACTACAGTGAAACCCCTCTAAACTGGACACTCATGGGACCAAGTAAAATGTCCAGTTTCAGAGGTGTCTTGTTTTCCGGAGTTAGATTTACACTAAATGGACACATTGAGACTGAATTGTTTGTCCGATTTTGAGGGGCTTAACTGTACTATCCTATTATCTGAGAATGTTCTACCCCATTAATACTACTGGTACTTGTGATCAAACGTGTTCACATACAACATGTACAAACCAAATGCTCAGTAGTTTTGTTAATCCAGAATATTATTGCATACAGAAATGAGAAGATGGAATAGTCACATGTGAATTTTGCTGTTCTGTTTTATATTGCAACTATTCATGATGGAATACTGAAAGATTTCCATTTGGGAAATGACTAATTTTGGGATAGTGTAAATTTCTACCCCTGTTATTTAACACATTAATTCAATCTGAGGATTGTTTTTAATTTAGTTTTTGTTTAGTTAATCACCAACGTAGTAAAAATAGCTAACAAGAATATGTATGTATGTATGTATGTATGTATGTATGTATGTATGTATGTATGTATGTATGTATGTATGTATGTATGTAT
>JAUTWP010032102.1:0-13333 GCA_033042655.1 Cyathermia naticoides
AAAATGGAGTGTGGTGCACATCAAACAAACGTAGAAGATATATTCTAAATGGTTAAATATTTTTTTTTTAAACCAGACACTGCCAATTCAGTTAAGAGGTTTTTTAATGTTTAGAGAAAACACAATCTCTAGTTTAACAATGCCAGAACACGGGCAGATACAGTTTTGTAATTTTATTGTTATAAGCTTAAATAAGATTTTTGTTTATGTTTAGGGAAAACATAATATCTAGGGAGTCTGGTATAATTTTATCACAGTAGTTATGTGATTTTCATAGGTAGATCCAAGATGTTTCAATAGAAAGGGCAGGTGCCAGAATTTGAATTCTTTACTTCAGTGGAATTTAAGAATTAAGAGGAAAAAATGTAGATGGTTTGAACCCCACCCTCTTTTTGAAATCCATCAATCTGCCAGTTATTTTGTTTTTAATCCCAGGAATCATGTTAATTTGTTTTAACAGGAGTTATGGTGTGGTGTCAATGTGTATTGGAACGGGAATGGGAGCGGCAGCTGTTTTTGAACATCCAGGATCATGAGAAGTATGAGCTGCATCAATATTACATCGGGATCGGACAGTTGGTCAAGTTCAAATAAACCATGAACTGCATTACGTCTGTGATATCCAGTTATGAATGGGAGGCCATGTAAACCCTCCAAACTGTTTTTATAAGTTGATTGTTTATTTTCATTAAACTTTGTATCAGATACATAGTTGGTTATATTTGGTTATATTTATTTTCAAGCACGCTGTTACAGACACACAGCTTCCTAAGTCATCTGTCCCTGACAGATATTAATATTAGTAGAAGAGAGGAAACCTGCTACAGCCACATTAGTGCGGCTACTTTTTTCGATAAGCAGCAAGGGATCTTTTATATCCACTTTCCTACAGACAGGATAGCACAAACCATTGCCTTTGTCAAACCAGTTATGGAACAACTGGTCGGTGTAAGTGGTTACACCTACTCACCGAGCCTTGCGGAGCACACTCTGGGTTAGAGTCGATACTGAGATTAAAAATCCCACGCTTCAATTGAGATTCAATCTCAGTGTCTAACAGAAACAATATCAATTTGTTTATTTACCAGAAGCATCAGATTCATTTATCCTTAGATGCTCAGTGATATTTCTATGAACAAAAACAATTATTTAAAAAAAGAAAGATAGTTTGTTGTTATAATTAAAATATAATCACAAAATTTAATGTTTAAAATGGCATAATAATACATTTTGTAATTTGTCTGAAATGTGAGTAGCCTAGTCTACAAGTCATAAATACTTGACACCGAATATCCACTCATTAAACAACATGCATGGATGTTAATAAACAGACATTCCTTAATTATAGTTATATCGTACACCTAATTGCAACTGATTAAACAATGTTTGCTCTCAGTGGACCCATCTGCATTTGGGGCTATTTACCATTCCAATCAGTGGTCCATAACTGGTTCATCAAAGGCCATGGTATGTGCTATCCTGTCTGTGGGAAAGTGTATATAAGACCCATTTTTGCTTATCGATAAGTAAACAAACATTGATTTTTATCTTAGCGGCTATAGGACATCAATCATCTGGTCATTTCTTTTTGAGAAAACCCACCGCCGCCACATAGACTACACTTTCCAATAAGCAGCAAGGGATCTTTCATATGGACTTTCCCCACTGATAGGACAACACATACCATGAGCTTTGATGAACCAGTTGTGGAGCACTGGTTGGAATGGAAAATAGCCCAAACTGCAGATGGGTCCACTAATAACGATCGATCGACAACACACTGCTTCAAAGGCATGCATGCTACCGACACTGAGTTACAATCTTATCGATAAGAGTAGCTTATGTGGCAGCAGTAGGTTTCCTCTAAAGAATTGTGTCAAATTGATCATGTTTGACGTCCAATAGCCAATGATAACATAAAAAATTAATGAGCTCTAGTGGCATCGTTAAATAAACAAACTTTACTTTCAACAATGTTTGGGGTGTCATAAAACAAACATTCTGTTTCACCAAGATCCATTAGTTGATAATATGAATGAATCTAAAACACAAAACAAAGCAAGGCACTGGCATTTAAGATTTATTTTACAAGAATGTAACGAGTAAAAAATCTAAACGAAGAAATATATTTATTTTCCAAAGACACATGAAAAATATGTATTATAAAAGAAATATAATTTTATAATGTCTCTTCCTTCCCACCTAACATTTGGCATTTCGTAACCGTAGATTTTAAAAACTGACAAACAATTAATATGAAATGTGAAAACATGAAAATATGAGCTAATCACTTGGTTACCAGTAACCACTTTGAATAATACTGTTGTATTCCACGTCAGAAAGAGGCTAACATGGTTACAGTATGAAGATAACCATGCAGCCATTTTCTGAATCAAATAACATTTGTAACAATCATAATATTGTCATACACAATAGTTCCAGATAACAACCACAATGTATTTAAAAATATAGTTATTTTAAACTATGTGTATGTATAATAAATATTACTGGATGACTGCTTGTAGATAATTACACAACATGCATTAAAAATGTTCTGTTTCTAATGAAATAATTTTCTGTATTTATGTTCATTTGATTCCCAATTTGTTTTAGACTGTGTTTTTTCATGATATTAACAACATAGCTACAGCACATATTTTTAAACCGTACAATTCTAATGCTTTAAAAAACCCACATAACAAGCATAGTAACAAGTAAAACAGTGACCTTGACCTTAGTGATTTTAAATTCTCTGCAAGTAAATCATTTAACATATTTGCAACAGTATATAATACTTAAAAGTAATTTATTTGACTTTTTAACAGAAATAATACAATTGTTCATTTTTGTATTTTCTGTTTCACATTTAACCAATGTTCATTAATTCAAAAATGTTTCCATGTGAGATTACCACAACTGAAATATGAGACTTAGACTTAGTCTAACAACAGACAAACCAGGGCTTATTTAAAGCAACCGTGTACAAAACTGCTGTATAGCATTAACTGTAGCCAACGTAATTCATTTTTAATTCACAGCCTACGTTTGTTACTTTTTCACATTTGTATATCTGTTCATAAAGATAACTAGACATACAAACCTAACAAATGAGAAACACCCGACATGTCAACATAATTTACTACACACGCTGACCACATTACAGAACAGTTAAGATGGGAGTATGTACATGTGAACTTCACACAATAACAATACTAAAGTGAGTATATATTAAAACATTAATATTAAGACAGACTATACACATCAAAACATACTTATTTCTTCTTTCACAGTAAATAATTTTTTATTTGGTTTACGAACCAGCAAGTAATTTAATGAACTTAATGCATGGTAGGATGTGTTCCAAGAAGGAAATGAATGTAAACATGATTAAAATAATCAGTAAAGCCAGAATAACATCTGTACAAAAAGCCAATCTAGTTTTTATTTACAAGTATAAAGAAATTTGTCTATTACAGCCTGAATCGGAGTTAATAAAAAAAGAAAACAAGAAGAAGAAAAACAGAAGTTTTTAGTGCTAGATGTGTTAAAATTAATATAAAATATTTTTGAACTTTAAAGAGCATTATTTAAATTGAAAATATTTAATGATATGTCATGTAACATTAACATTTATAAAAGTAGTCTGTTTTATTTAAAGATGTCACTAGAGCACATTGAATTTTATCTTATCAGCAGCTATTGGACGTCATTCATATTGTCATTTTGACACATTTCTTTTAGAGGAAACCTGCTGCTGCCACATAGGCTACTCTTTTTGATAAGCACCAAGGGATATTTTATATCCACTTTGCCACAGACAGTACAGCACATACCACAGCCTTTGATGAACCAGTTGTGGAGCACTGGTTGGAACGGAACATTTATAAAAATACAGTGGACTGTCTGAACCAGCATTTGTCTAATCTGGATTTCTGAGTAAATTAGCATGAT
The DNA here is from genome assembly GCA_033042655.1 of Cyathermia naticoides. Lineage (NCBI taxonomy): Eukaryota > Metazoa > Mollusca > Gastropoda > Neomphalida > Neomphalidae > Cyathermia > Cyathermia naticoides. The sequence goes on from JAUTWP010032102.1 coordinate 3,952, forward strand.
TTCAAAGCCCTACTGTGACTGAGTGAAATCTGTCTATACCAGCACTCTGTCTAAAACAACATTTCTTTTTTCCAGTGAATGTGGTTTAGACTGTCCACTGTGTATCCTCTAATAATTGCAGATTTTATAAATCCAGCAGCTCTAGCTATAATGCAATTGTCAGTTTGTCATTAAAATATCAGTAACAATACAAAATTACATAATCATATGTACAAAGATGTTAAAACTGATCATTGAACACGGAATAATTTGCTGCCTTTCATCGTTTGATAGGATGATGTAACATTCCACTCAAACCTTTACTTAAGGTGAAAACATTAGAAATATAAAATTTATGAATGATAAAAGTAAAAATTTATAAAATACGAATGATGCAATGTTGTCATGCTTGGTCTTATGTTTCTTTTTGTGCACTGAAAATATTTGTCTAAAAGTAGAAGTTGTAAATAATATTCATTACGCATCTGTATCTCACTATGTGCACACTAAATTTATATGCTTGAATTTAATCTACAATGATTGAAGACAATAGTAAGATAAAACAGAGGTTGGTAATGATTTCAACATTTCAGAAATCCGTAGAGCAATATTCATATTCAATTGACCACAATGACATACCACACATAACATTCAGATTGTCACATTATGAAAACAATATGAACTACAGTAAAGAGTGATTGAAAAATATATGTCACTAAATACATATATACTATAACTTCTATTTTCAAATAAGAATTGCATTTAAAAGTGATATTACATTGCACGAACCAGGGCCATAGCTGCTAAATACGAACACCTTTTTCTCAACCACATTTTAAAGTAGTGTTTCAATATAATAAAAATCATGTGATCTAAATATCTAGAAATTGGGTTTCATTACGTACTAGTATATATATATATCAAATGCATGGCAATTATTTACCATCAGAAAAGCAAACACTTTACCCCCACAGAAAAAAATCACCACAATCTCAAGAGATTGAAATACATTGTTCAAGTTACAATTGAATGATTAATTCACAAGTTACAACACTAGTTAATCAGTTTTCATATACTGATGATATTGATAAACAATTTTGGGACTGTTCAAGTATTATGTGAAGCTATTTTTGTAAAAATTAGACAACAGGATTCAAACTTAAGAATTTGTAACCCGTGGCAATTTAGAATGTTTTTGGCTTTGTGTAAAATGTTCCCCTAAAACAATTTTGATTCACCTAACAGCAATTTGTTAAAACATAACTTTAGCAACAAATAAACATAACAGAAGAGTTATTTTGCTGGGGAACAAAATGAGAAAAGGGGCAGTGAGAAGCAAAAAGAGTATGGGGCAGAACATTCCCAGTGGCTAAAAATAGTCATGGGTGAAACACCTAACCTACGGCAATTTATACAACACCAGTAGCAAGGGCTGCTGTTAAGTTCGATCCCTGGATGCATCCTCCCCCGTAACACCTTATAACATAATAGGGCTGTGCTTGGAATTAATCACCCCCGTCTAACCAAGCATTACATAATATTTAAATGGCCTCTTAAATGAATGTGGAGATGAAAACTGTATTGGTATGACATACTATGACATGAGATGGAAACATGTGGTTATTATATTGAAATGAAGAGATCTTTGTCTACAAACAAATAAAAATATTACTTTTAGATGAGATGAATAAATGTTTGTGGCTAAACAATGACATAATGAAAACATGTGGTTAACGGGGTTAGGGCGAATGTTACAAAAGTGAAGTGAGTGAGATAATATTAAGTTTAACGTCGCTGCGAGAATCTTTCACCCATTTGCGACATGTGAAGTGGAACCTAATATAAATCTACCATGATGAGAAAAGACATCTTTACAATGGAATTAGAGATCTTGTGTATCTACAGTAGGAGGCAAGTCACACGGTTTATTTACAGTAGGTCGAGACAGGTCACGTGGTGTTTGTACAAGGAGAAAACATGGCCCACAGGGAAAACAGAACACAAAATTTAATGTCAGTTATGTATCGTTGATTCATAAGAACATAGCATATACGTGAAATTCATGAACAAAGATATATTACGTATAAACCAAACAACCAGATCCAAAGTAAAAGTAGTTTTATTTAACGACGTCACTAGAGCACATTGATTGCTTTTTAATCATTGGCTATTGGACATCAAACATGTGGTCATTCTGACACTTTAAAAAAATAAAATACACTGCTACCACATGGACTGCTGCTTTCGATAAGCAGCACAGTGTCTTTAATATGCACTTTTCCCATAAACAGGACAGTACATACCACTGCCTTTGATGAACCAGTTGTGGAGCACTGGTTGGAACAGAAAATAACCCAAACTGCAACTGGATCTGGTGAGAAAGATTGATCTAATGACTGACCACTGCAGGCGGACATGCAACCGATGGAGCTGTCCCACTCTCAAGTAAGAAACCCAGGTAACCCGAACTCTGGTTATGCCAAATATAGTACAGTGGACTGCCTAAACCAGGACCCCTCTAAACCGGACACACAATTTGGTGCCAATATCTCCATTTAGTGTAAATTAAACCTCTGAAAACCAGATGTTTTTCTTGGTCCTGTGGGTGTCAGGTTTAGAAAGGTTTTACTGTATTTCTGTGCATTATAAAGAGAAAATTAACAATACAATTATCTATACAATGACAAAACAGCACGTGAAATCAGACAGGTCACACAGTATGTGTACAAAGAGATGGGCCAAAAGGCATATGTACAACAAACCAAGCATTTGTACAGTGATAAAAGGCATCTGTACAATGAGACGGCTACAAGTTTTCTGTACAATGACAAAAGATGGGCTAACAGGTTTCTGTACAATGACAAAAGATGGGCTAACAGGTTTCTGTACAATGACAAAAGAAGGACTAACAGGTTTCTGTACAATGTCAAAAGAAGGACTAACAGGTTTCTGTACAATGAAATGAGTACGAGGTATTTGTACAATGGGATGGGCTAACAGGTTTCTGTACAATGGGATGGGCTACAAGGTATTTGTACAATGGGATGGGCTAACATGTTTCTGACGAGTAAAAGGTTTTTGTACAATGGGATGGGTTAATAGGTATTTGTACAATGGGATGTGACAGAGTATTTAGAAGAGTGGACTGACTGAATGAAAGGATGTAGAGATGACAGAACACAATCATTTACTGTAAGACCAGCACACACAGTTTAACACACACTGTTTAACACACACAGTTTAACACAATCACTGTTTGACACACACGGTTTAACACACACTGTTAACACAATTACATGCTGTTCATCACGTCTTGTCTTTACTCTGTGAGTCTCTGATAGTACTACTGCTGGTGCTGTGAGTCTGGGATGCGGACACGGTGAGTGGAGAGTTGGAGGAGAACGTAGCAGGATACATCGCTTGAGACGCTAGATCCTGAAAAACACAATTTAAATTTCCAATATAAACTAAGATATTTGTGTTACAAATAGTTATGTTTAATATAGTTGTGATTAGTTAAATAGAGGATATACCCTGAGTGTATTGTGATATCAAAATTTATCAGCACGAGTTGATAAAAGTATTAAATCCGAGGCTTGCTGAAGATTTATATACTTTTATCAACGAGTGCTGATAAATTATTATATCACAACACACGATGGGTATATTCTTTTTATCATTCTTTTCATTAGTGACAATAATTGTAAATAATTCTTTGAATCTTATTGAATGTTACAAAAGCCTGTCAAGAAACAAAATGACATCATCAGGCGTATGACATTATAACTTTAGCCAAATGTAAGAGGTACTTCCCTGACGACGACATTGTTACTAAAGTTGGACAAATCAGATGTATTTATGATGACGTAAATTTAATTGTTCAAGAAAGAAAAAACGTGATATCCTCCGAAGATATCACAAATTATAATCCCAGTGATATCCTACAAAATGCTTTAATGGATGATAAATGTTTATAAACTACATGTATTTTAAACACAACTATCTTAAAGATAACTATTTTAAACATAACCCAATATAATTGATATTTACAAACATAACGCAATATAATTGATATTTACAAACAAAACCTGGTACTATCACAGAGATTCAATTTGTAATCCACAGCAATTTAAATCTGTTAGCCATGAGAAATAGACTCACCGATGACAATTTTGATTCAACCGACAGCAATTTGTTAAAACTTAACCGTTGCAACAAATAAAAATAACAGATGAGTTATTTTGCCAGTGGCTAAAAAATGCCACTGATGAAGCACCTCGCCTGCAGTAATTCAAACAAAACCAGTGGCAATTGCCGCCGTTAAATTTGAGCCCTTTATCAGAATAATTCAATTTTACTCAGTTTTAAATTTTCACAAAACTCTGAAACTTACTTTCATTTGAGATGCGATAATGAACAAAATGTTCCCTGACCCAATTCACAGTTTCACTAAAAGCTACTTACAATTAACATGTCTCGAGTACAATGGCAAAACATAGTAATTGACATTTTCTTTGTTTTGAGAAAAAATGTATTTTCTAGATCAAATCTGTACAAGTGACAATGTACTTGCTAGGAGTCCTTTGTAAATCTCGTACATGGAGGCACAGAAAAGAAAAATCCTCATTGAAGAACATGAAGCATTTCCTAGTACAGTCGAACTTGTATATAACAACCATTAATGGACCAACAGGAAATGGTCATTAAGGATAGGTGACCTTTATATACAGTTCAAATAAATAAAGAAATGTGTTTTTGGGGGTTCAGTGTGGCTATTATGGGCAGGTGGTTGTTATATAAAGGTGCCAATTAGACGTAGTTCGACTGTAAATACACTTGTGATCATACTTAAATTTTAGAAACTTTACAGTTACTCAGTTTTGCCATGGTACACTGGATGTGTGATAAGATAATTTTAATTTCATCTTACCCGACTGGAAATGGCAGTATCAGAAGATGCGACAGATCCGTCAGACATTTTGGAATTAGATGCAGCACCTGGTGATTCTGAATCTGAATAGAACAATCAAAATAAAAGTTATACAGTAAAGAAATGTTTGTTTAATGACACCACAACACATAGTTAAATCTGAGACTATTAGATGTCAACAATATCCCACTCTTATTGTCTTTAGAAGAAACCTGCTTCTGCTACATAAGTTACTATGATAAGCAAGTCTTTATATACATTTTCAAAAAGGCAGGACAGCACAAACCTTAACGTTTGTTGAACCATTTGTAAAACACTACATAGAATGGAAAATAGCCCAATAGAAATGAGTCCACCAAGAAGGATTGATCTGACGACCAGTTGCTCTCAAGGCAAATGCTCTACCTATGAGCATGTCTCACTTCCTGGTATTTATGTATTTTAAGGAGTTCCCTTGAGCCACGACCTGCTTCTAAATCTAACAATGATTGTCTCAGGGTTTTCAAATTGTTTTTTAGTAGAGGGGCATTAGGTTAAAGTAGCAGGCACCATAATGCTTTGGCATCATGTAAATAAAAAAACGCATATTAGTTTTATTACTATTTTTGGCTGTTCAGTGAAAAGTAGCCGGCCCAGTACGTCCAAGTAGCAGGGAGACACCACCGGTCGAATTTGAAAGCCCTGTTGTCTATTAGTCATGAGCAGTAAAGTTTATTTTATTTAACACCACCACTGAAGCACATTGATTTTTATCTTATCAAAGGCTATTGGATGTCATACATATGGTCATTAGAGGAAACCCGCTTTCGCCATATAGGTTACTCTTTTTAATAAGTAGCAAGAGGTCTTTTATATGCATTTTTCCACAGACAGCACATACCACAGTCTTTGATGAACCAGTTAAGAGCAGAGAACTATGAATGAACTTACCTGCAGGGCTTGGAATACTGTCCGCATTCACTGGACTTAAACTTGAGCATCCAGAGTCCTGCGTAAATAAAGCATCAAACAATAAATGTTATTCATTTGCACAATGTTAAACTGACAATCTCTCCATTCCATCCTCTAACTCGTTCACTAAGGCAAAATATAAAAGCAACTGTAGTTTACATTAACAATAAATATGTTAGTGAAATGAGCATTCTAAAATGTGTCTTTAATTATACCATACCTATATGTATGTTACCCATCTACTCATAATTTTTTTCATTTGTTTTTCAATTTCTATATGCATGGTGAGCCTTGAAATAAATATTTTTGGTGTACCTGACACAAGATCCGGCACCAATCAATTTGTGCCGGACATAAAAGAAATTGTACCTGTCACAAAACATTGTAAATAAAAATGAAATAAATTATGTTTTATGTTGATGCATGCATCCGAAAAAGAAAAAAAATTGCAGAGTGAGTATGTCATCTGTATTCCCCATTAAGATTCCCCTCCTCTGGATATTTGTTTAGGAATGTTTGGGGTGCAATTTAATCAACAGCCACACGCTGCTGATACTGGGAAACAGGAACAGTTTTTTTTAAAGTATTTGACTCCAAATCATCTGACTTTTACTACAACGTGAGTTTCGGGCAATGTGACAGGTGCTATCAACAGTGTTACTGTCAAGTTACAAATTTGTACAGACAATGTTGCTGACCGGCTGCTTATCTACAAGGTCGTTATGGCATGCATGGTCATGCAGGTTATATGGAGGAGTGCGTGACCTGGCTTAGATTTTATCACTATGCCAAATACTTAAATAAATGTATGTAAACTGTTCTGTGTCATTAAAAATAGTCATGATAATACATAAGGTATAAGGGAGAGACCTTAATATAGGCATTGCCTGTTGGTCAATCCCAAACGTGAAAAGTTTATAAATATTGTTTAAAAATTAAATAAGGTATAGAATGTTAAATACCTTGTGGTCGGAGTTGTCGTGGAGAGAGCCGGTGTTGACGATGTTGTTCACGTTAGAGAAGGGAAGTGAGAGTCGGGCGTTCACGGTGAGCAGGTGGTCACGTCTGTCTGTCAGGTTCTTCACGTACTCCTCTAGCTTGTGATTCTCACACTTCAACTGATTCAGACAGTTCAGCAGCGACGCAACTGAAAGTAAACACCCCAGTTAATAGTGTCAAACAATGGTATGTGTGGTCTACAGAAGAAACCTGCTATCACACTTCAACTGATTCAGACAGTTCAGCAGCGACGCAACTGAAAGAAAAGTTTATTTTATACCACACCAACTCATTGTTTTCTTAATCACCAGTTATTAGTGTCAAATAAATGGTATTTATGATGTGTGGTCTTCAGAAGAAACCTGCAATAACACATTTTGGAATTAGAGGCAACACTTAATGATTCTGAATCGAAGAATTAAAATAAATTTCATTAAAGAAATGAATGTTAAAATGTAATGACACACAGCACATAGTTTAATTTGTGGCTAACATGTGTCAAATATACAGTATTTACTACTCAATGTCTTCAGAAGAAACTCGCTACTACCACAGTGGCTACTCTTTCAGTTAAGCAACATGGGTTCTTTTATATGCAATTTCCCACTGACGGGAAATCACATACCACATCATTTTGATGAACAACTGGCTGGAACATAAAATAGCCCAAATGCAAATGCCCACCAATAAAAAATCAATCATATTTACTTGACATACTTACTGTCAAAATGCTGGCCCTGCTCCATAAGGAATTGTGAACCCTGCTCCCACTGTCGTTCCAACAACTGCTCCATCGACTGCGGAAATCTGCAATACACAAAACAAATTAACAATTTTTTGTTTATGTTCAATCTTTTCATAGCCATGTTTATATCATTAATCTGGATGTGGCGGTGAAGTTTGCCATTTTCCAGAAGTCATAAGACCGGTCCCCAGAGTTTGATGATGAAGACTGTGTCTTAGTCCACATTTTTAGCCTGCTTTATTTCAGGTGCAGGCAGATTTGTAAAATGTGCTCTGGCGTTTGTTCTTCAGCACCACATTCACATTCTGCTCTATCTGAGAGCTATCTTTTTAGGTGTTCTTTAGACCACAGTGCCCAGTGCGGAGAGGGAATATTGTGGTTTGTTCTTTCCTGTCTGGATAGTTAATACCGTCCTGATCGGTGATGTATCCAGTTACTTCTTCCATTCACATATGAACTTTCTGTTCAGAAGTGTTTTGACTTCACTGTATGAAATGGAAGAGTTGGGTTGTGGAAGGCAGCTGCCTACTTTGGCAAGTTGGTTTGCCTTTTCATTACCTGCAACCCCAACATGTGAAGGGATCCATTGGAGTGATACCGTACAACTTTGAGTGAGGATGTAGAGCATTTTTGTCAGTTGAGTTTCTTTGTATTCTTTTCAAGGTTCAGACTTGAGGTTTTCACTTGCCACCTTGCCTGGGTCTATTCTACTTTTTGTTGTTAAATGCTCAGATATGCGTCTTGTAAATGGCTACATTTCATGCATATCAAAATAGGTTATGGACATTTTGGGTTGTGCAAATGTTTAATTTGCGAAGGCCTGAAGTTAATACAGTACTGAACCTAAATGTTTTTAAATTTCTTACCCTACAGAAGAATCTGAAGATTTCTGCTGTGAAGGGAAAATCTTTGGAGGACAGACAAATCCTGTGATACCATTGACCACGTCTAACGAGTCATTGGAATTACTTGCATCTCCCGCACATGACATCAGAGTTGTTGGTGCCGACATTGTCGAACCTGCAGTGTAAAATGTAAAAATATTATTATGATAAAATACTTTACTTTGTTAACTAAAAACAACATAATATTATATTGTGTTACTGTGAGCTTTTCACTTCTTTCTCATTAAAACATGGCATTATTGGCAAGTGAGAATCATGTTTAGGTAGTAACCGATATTCATTGATAGGGAAGAAATGAAAGTTTATTAAAACTGTAGTTTTGTTTATATTTTGTGTTAATAGTGTAGAAAATAACTTTAATATAGTGTTTGGTTTACAACATGAAAAAACAGGGTTCAACTAATTCATTAGTCTTGTGTAGACATTTTGGTCCATTCTGGTAAGAACATTCTACTAAACACATATTACTTTTTCAAATGTCTTAATGTCTATATGTAAAAAAAGTAATGTTTGTTTTGATTAACGACACCACTGGAGCACATTGATTTTTATATTAGCAGCTATTGAACGTCATACATATGGCCATTTCAACACATTTGTTTTAGAGGAAACCTGCTGCCTCCACATAGGCTACTCTCTCCAATAAGCAGCAAGGTATTGTCATAGACAGGACATCACATGTCACAGCCTTTGATGAACCAGTTGTGAAGCACTGTTTGGAATGGAAAACAGAAAACTGACAATAGGTCCATTGAAAAGGATCGATCTGACAACTGACCGCTTCAAACGTGGACACACTTCCAACTGAGCTACATCCCTCATGTAAGATAGTGTAATGGTAAGATAACTAACCCTGAGTAGAGAGAGAGACTG
>JAUTWP010032213.1:0-27368 GCA_033042655.1 Cyathermia naticoides
AGAAATTCCTCAGGAAGGGAGTGGTGACTAGCCACCCTATTCACCCCTGGATCTCCCACTGACTTACACCGACGTTCCACGCTAATTCTTCATTAAATATGCAGTAAGAATCCATTATGTGATCCTAGAAAACATTCAGTTGAATACAAACGAAGTAAACTGAGAGTAAACACGGGAAGATCACGTGACATTCTATATTCCCAAGTGGGAGCCGTCTTAATAAACGACCTTGAAAAATAAAAAATCTTCGACAATATTTTTCTTATTCAAACGACCTTGTCCATCATTTGAATATAAAAATAATAAATAACCCCAACGCCACTAGAGCACATTGATTGCTTTATAATACTAGTATTCGACTATTGGACGTCAAACATGCATTTTTCCATTGACAGGACAGCACATACCATGGGTTTTGATAAACGACTTGTGGACCACTACTAGCCCAAACTGAAAATAATTATGTCAGGTTAGGATTGATCCGATGACAGACTACCGCTTGAGATAAGTCCCGCTCCTTGGATATTAAAAATCGAGGTATACATTGTTTATAAGAAAGTTTATGTAAAAGAAGCTTTGCTGTTGATAAAAAGTAAAGTTTGTTTTGTTTAACGACGCCACTGAATCACATTGATGTTTATCATCATCAGCTATTGGACTTCATTCATATAGTCATTTTAACACATTTCTTTTAGAGGAAACCTGCTGTCGCCATGTCCTGTCTGTGGGAAGTGCATATAAAAGATCCCTTGCTGCTTATCGGAAAGAGTAGCCTATGTTGGGGCAACGAATTTCCTCTAAAAGAAATGTGTCAAAATGACTACAGTATATGAATGACATCCAATAGCTGATGATAAAGATAAAAATCAACGTGCTCTAGTGCCACTAGTGGCGTCGTTAAATCAAACAAACTTTACTACATATAGGCTACTCATAGCCGCTGATTAAACAACTTTCTTTCTTGTTAAACCAAAAAAAATCATTTCTAAACTGCTTGCCATTATTTGAATGTTTTTATAAGATGAGATGGGACAAGTGATCTCGACTGATCGATATTCGTACTAACACGGATTTAAACATTCTGATGTCATCGAGTGCAGAGGCGGATCCCGAAAATATTTACAATGTAAAAAATACAAAAATCGCAAAATTTAGGGGGGCCGGGCCCCTCGGCCCCCCTAGATCCGCCACTGGAGTGTATTAACATGATTAGATACACCTCCGCGTAGTTAGCTTTTAACAATTAAATGTCAGCCGCGTTCAAATATTGGAACATGAATAAGAATGAATGAATAAATAAATAAATGAATGAAGGACGGACGGACGGCTTGTGAAGTCATGCGACCGTTTTGCGTCTGTATTGACGGGTTTGTGTTTGTGGGAAGTGAACAACTGGTGGCAGATAAGTTCTGGAGTGGCGGATCTAGAATTAAAATGAGGGAGGAGGAGGATTCAGTTAACAAACTGTTAGTAAATTCGTAATTCATTAAAGTGACAGTGTCTGTTTTAAAATATTGTTTTAACCATTTAGAATATAATTATCTTGTACGTTTGTTTGATGGACACCACGCTCCATTCTTCTGACTCAACGATTTGCTGTATATCGTAATTAGATCACACGAAATACACTATAAATATGGTACAGCAGATCGTTGCATCAGAAAAATGGAGCGTGGTGCGCATCAAACAAACGTACAAGATATATTCTAAATCGTTAAATACTTTAACTGTCACTTTAAATATGTTTAGTTGTATCACGCTTTGGAGTCGGCACCTTTGATTTACTAGCCTACTACAATGAACATACAAGAAAGAAATTGCTCAGAAGGGTAAGGTAGCCACCCTATTCTCTATCCTGGATCCGCCATTGACGGTTCGTATCTGGACGAGAGAACACGGTGATAAAATACTTTATCACTTCAAACCTGTATTGTCCTGCTGTTTTAATCAGACGTCGATTGCTTCTATTGTTTTCAAACTTCACTTTTATTATCTTCTTCAGATTACATAGCCTCCGGTTCCATTTATATTCGTTTATACAGACAAAGAAGAAACATCGCAAGAAAATTGAGTGCCCTTGGGCTGCTGTTTGAAAAAGACACTTCATTTCTAAACCATATTCTTTAAGTGCTAAATTTTGCTATTTTAGTGAAAACACAGGAAGTGACTAAAGTCTAAAAATAGAAAGTGACATCAAGTGTGATATTCCCAAGTAGGTACTTATCAGGGTAATAGCCTAATCAAAATTTTAGTGGTGGTGGGGGGAAGGGGGGTACTATTTTTTTTTTTTTAATGTGTCAATGTCTGGGGTTTTAAAAAAAATATTTAACTACATTTATTTACAATATATCTTATACGTTTATTTGATACGCACCATGCTCCATTCTCCTGACGCAACGATTTGCTATATCGTTATAAGATTACGCGAAATACACTATAAATCGACGAGGCGGGTCGCCAGCTGTCCACCATCGCTGTCGTAGCGCTATTCACGTTACCTAAATATGGTACAGCAGATATTTGTGTCAGAATAATGGAGCGTGGTGCGCATCAAACAAACGTGCACGATATATTCTAAATGGTTAAATATTAAAAAAAACTAAACAAAAACCCAGACACTGCCACTTTAAGTGGTTTGTTTTAGGTGATTTTTAAACCTCACCCACTGAATCAATGTCTGTTAGAAAGTTAAAAACATTGAAGCTATAATAATTATGCTTACACAGTTACAGTGACGATACATTTTATTAAAAACCTGATTTCCCCACTACTTAATCCAACCTGGCTACGGGCCCGTGCCTTGGTATGTGTTGTCCTGTCTGTGGAAAAGTGATTTGTTTAGCGTTTTTTTTAAATATCACGCACAGAATCAATGTCTTTTAGAGTGTTAAAACATTAAAGCTATAGGATTACATAGTTACAGTGACGATACGTTTTATTAATAATAGATAGATGAAATATAAAGTTCTATATTTAACAGATTTATATCTATATAATTATACTTATTTTTGTGTGGATATATATATATATGTTGTTTTAGTATGTAGGCTACATATATTATATATGTGCGTGATAGTGTGTGTGTGTGTGTGTGCGTGTGAACGAGTGTGTGTGTGTGTGTGAGAGATAGTGTGTGTGTGAGAAAGAGTGTGTGAGAGAGTGTTTGTGTGAGGGAGAGATAAGGAGAGAGTGTGTGTGAGAGGGAGAGAGTATTGTTTTATAACAGAATGTATAAAGAAAACAATAAAACTGCGTTGTTTGATATATAGTTTACTAGTATATTAAACAAAGAGAGAGAGAGTTTAATTAAGTAGCAACACGTGAAAAACACGTGTTTAAAATACATTCCTATTGACAATGGTTTACATAATTAAAGTGTATGGTTTGTGTTGTTACCGGTGATACAATACATCGAATGTATACCACGCTCTGTGAGTTGAATAATATATGATCACTTTCTTTATGTACCGGTATGTAAACTGAATTATTATATGGATTTAAAAAAAAAAGATTTTCAATTGAACCCTTTTTTAAATGAATATACACACATTAGCGTATTTTCTGTTTTTCTCTCTTTCTGCACACACACGCGCACACACACACACCTCTGTATGTATGTCTGTCTCGCTATCTGTATGTAGGCATATATACCGTATCTAATCTTCTATCTGTCTCTACAGGTATGTATCTCTCATCCTCTGTATATTTTTGTCTGTCAGTCCCTCTCTTTGTATGTCTCCATCTGTCTGTATATTTCTGTCCGTCTGTCTGTCTCCCCCTCTCAGTTTTGATGGTAAACAGGCTGGTGGAAACAACGTACACTACGTGCTAGATTTGGTCCGTTGAACCTAAATCTGCATGTCTAGAGCATTTAAAATGTTTAACCATTTAACCATGTTTGTTTTGTGTTCATGACGCGATTTCCTCTGTTTTAAAATGACAGCTCTATCAAACCATGTCACATGAAAACATACCTTTAACTCATTGGCATTAGCATATATTAACGTGCTTACATTACAACAGTGTTCAAGCACGACTCTCCTGGGCACGGCCTCTGAGATCCACAGAAGCCCTACCCAGGGGCATGGATCTAAAATAAGCTAGCCCAAGGTTTTAACTCGGCAGCTTTTTTCTTTAAATATGGCGGACCGATCTGAGAACAGTGAGCAGTTAATGATATCGAATGATAGTCACACCAGATACTAGTATTTAAAGAGCGGGGTGTAGCTCAGTCGGTAGCGTGTCCGTCTTTGGAGGGGACGGTCGTGGGATCGATTCTTCTCGGTGGACACATAAGCAGTTTGGGCTATTTTCAGTTACAACAAATGCTCAACAACAGCTGTCCTGTTTGTGGGAAAGTGCATATAAAAGATTCCTTGATGGTTATTGGAAAGAGTAGCCTATGTGGAGGCGGCTGGTTTCCTCTAAAAGAAATGTGTCAAGATAACCATATGAAAACAGAATGACGTCCAATAGCCGACGATAAGATAAAAATCAATGTGCTCCAGTGGCGTCGTAAAATGAAACAAACTTTACTTTAGATATTAGAATGCAGTTGTGTTTGTATTTTGTATTGGCAGCGGTGCACAGATTTGAAATCCTACTGGTTTCCTGATGAGCAACCAACAGTTGATATTTGGTTGCCCGACATCATCTCTTGGTTGCCCGACATCATCTTAGTTGCCCGTACATTTTATGTGGTTCAAATTAAATTTACTGGTTCCAATGGAATCGGCGTCCTCTGAAAACTAACGATACACCTTTTTGCCGATCCACTTCCTTTATTGAAATAAATATTGATTAAAAACAACCCTAATACTAGGCTATTAGTAATAGAACAGCTGTACTGGTGTAGGCTCACAAAAGTTCATCTTCACTGTTGAACTGGTTCCAACCACACACAAACTTGGATACTTTTTCTGTTCTTCGTCGTCACATCGGTCCAACTCATTAAGCCACCCCTTTTGTCTCCTCCTGTTGTACGTGCTACTGGGCTACTTTCCAAAAACATTGAATTTTACATTGTTACAAATCTTTCCATTTGTCTGCTTCTTCCGTATTGAAATTTTTACTTTTTGGTTGGTTGGCTATAGGCTACTTATTTTGGTGCTTTCGTCGAATTAAGATTCAATCACGTCTTATTATGTCAGGTCATGGTGTTTAACATCTACGTTCAGAGCCAGGCTGTTACAGCAGTCGCTTTACTTTTTCCTTCCTACTGTCTTTTTATACCAGTTATGAAAGACTTCCTTGTCCTTCTGATTTATAGAAACACGTTTTCCCTTCGTCTTTTTCTTGTCTTTCCTGCCGGACATCGCCGAACTGGTCACTGAAGGAAACGTACACTCACTGGTCACCTCGTCCTTGTCCGAACTGTCCAGACGAACTCGTCCTCTGCTGTCCGGAGAAACCGGTCGAATATCCGGAGAAGCAGTGTCCGGTACTCCAGGCGAGGAGGAGGCTAAAGTCTCCTCATCCGATTGCTCCTCCTCACAGCTTTCTTCATACTGTTCAACTTTTGGCGATGGAAGTAACTTTTCTGCGGAGTTAGCTTTATTGGGCATCTTCCACAGTTTTTTCTTACCCTTGGCAACAATGATCTTTTTGTTGTTGTGTTTCCACGACATGATTAATCTGTACTCCCCAGTTCTTCTGACGAACGTCCACTGGAGGGGCAGTTTATTCACCTCCAGACATTCTAGCAACCCCACCAGTTCGGAAGGAAGACAAAACGCCATCATCCACTGGAAGAAATCTCAGCGTCTGAGATTGGTAATGTCATACGACTGAGTGAATATTTAGTTTAACGTCGCTGCGAGAATCTTTTATCCATTTGCGACTCGTACGAATGATACTGAGCACTGAAGACATTATAGTATCAGTATTGAATTACATATCTGCAGTTTTCTCTAGATAGTGAAGCAAATGAAATATTAATCATTTCTATAGCAGCAGAATTGAAAACTTCCGCAGAAAGATCAACAATCTTTGCACAAGATCGGGCTTCATTGGTTGGTTGATTGGTTATGTGCCTACGTATATTCCTGCTTTTAATCTAAGCATGGATCAAACACGCTGTCATGGGAACACAAGCTTCCTGATTTGTCTGTCCAGGACAGATGTTAATGTTAGTAGAAAAGAGGAAACATCCGACCGCCACACATAAGTGTGGCTATTCTTTCTGATAAGCAGCCAGGGATATTTTATGTTCACTTACCTATAGACAGGATAACACAAATCATGCTCGTTGTTAAACGAAATACACATGGCAAAATTGGCCAATAAACGACATAACAAAATATCTGGCGGTGAAACGGCAATATCCACCCAAATATCCATCTGAGCTGTTCTCCGCCAAGAAAGATAACGAGGCTAGCTCCTGGGAGGAAAAAACAGTACTGGCATATCTTCTGGTGCTATTTTCCGTTTCAATCAGTGGTCCACAACTGATTCATCAAAGGCCGTGGTATGTATTTTCCTTTGTGTTAAAGTACATATACAAGTACCTTTGCTGCTTATGAGAAAGAGTAGCCTATGTGGGGTCAAAGGAAATGTGTCAAAAGGACCATATGCAACCAATAGCCGCTGATGAGATAAAAATAGTGGTGTCGTTAAATAACACAAACTTTTCTTTACTTTTTGGTTTGTTTTTCTAACAGATTTTAAAAACTCTGTAACACTTGCTGTGGTGAAGTGTCTAGGGTTTCAGAATAATTACTTTCTTTTTTTCAAAATCACGTGACGTCTGGGATTGATTTTGATTTGATGCGCTGTGGAACGACTCTGAATCGATTTGGTCAAACTAAGATAACATTTTGTAGACGCACCAGACGCTGACCCAGTTAAAATAAATGTGCTAACAAGAAACACGCTTCCTAGTCTGGTGCGGATCTGGGGGAGGGGGGTCCAAATTTGAGAAGTGCCCCTTTTATGTATGATTTTTTTTTTTTTACAAATCTATTTAGTTTAAAAAAATTATAATTAACCTACTGTAGAATACGTCTGCCAGTGTCCCTGTTGTAGCACTATTATATTATGGTCCATGTGAACCGTGTGTAATTTTTCAATAGTGCCTTTTTCATCATGTTATGGTGCCCTTTTTGTCTTGGACCCCCTCCCTCATCAGAAAAGCTGTATCCGCCCCAGACTTTTATCTATTAACAGCAGCGGATCTTGTATAATATATAAACTTTTTCCTTTGATGGGTAAGTAGTCAAAGAGCTTTTGTTATACATATCGTGAATTACTGGCTGGAAGGAGGAAATATCTCAAACATAAATGGGTCCAATGAGAAGGAGTGATCTGACAACCAGCCGTTTCTCAGGCGGACCGTAGCAACATCCTACACCTTAGATGATTGAAATGTTTGTAATTTCAGCGTGAATGTATCAGTATCCACATCGGACAGGCTGGCGTGCAGATTGGCAATGCATGTTGGGAATTGTACTGTTTGGAACACGGGATTCAGCCGGACGGACAAATGCCCACTGACAAGACACGAGGGGGCGCGGACGATTCGTTCAGCACGTTCTTCAGTGAGACTGGAGCAGGGAAACACGTACCCAGAGCCATTTTTGTCGATCTAGAGCCAACTGTGGTTGGTAAGTTACACAGACAAATATAGGGCGGGGTTTCAGTGGAGGATCCAGAAATTCCATTTAGGGGGGCAATGACGAGTCTAAGTGCTACAGACGTTCTCGAAAATGTTTCCAATGTAAAAAATATCAAAAGTTAAGGGGAGCGGGTTAGCGGGGGCCCAGTAGATCTGCCACTGGGTTTTCTAAGTCAATAAAAGTAATAAAAAATACAATTCCGTGTTTTACTCTTTAAGGTTCACACAATTGTTAACAAGACGAGGTTGGCGTTAATTTTGTTTTGTACCCACATAATAATTATTAGCAAGCACCACTACAAGAGATATCTGACAGTGATTCATGAGTGCAGACCGTCACGGCTTTCATTATAGTTATGCCTCTTGGAGTCTGAAATGAGTAGAGATGCGGCTTTGAACGTTAAAACATTTCAATACTCTCTCTCTCTCTCTATTTCTCTTTGTATCTCTCCCTCTCCAGCTTGTCTGTATCACACTTTCTTTCTCTCTCTCCCTCACTATTTTTTTCACTCTATGTATCTCTACGTATAATTATCTGTCATTTGTACATGTATGTGTATATTGGAGCTAGTTTACATGTTCTTGGCGTGCCTCACTTGGTGTGATATTTACCGAAGAGTTGCTCTTTTCGCTTCTCGTCTAAACATGCTGTATGTTGACCGAGTCTTCTAAACATGCCGTGGTGTTGACAGAGTCAGACAGGCTGTGTAACAATGAGGAGTGTCTGCCGGGTTACACAAACGTCTCATGTAAGGTCAAACTGATGCCGTGTACGTGAAGATAATAGAAACAGAACATTACGTTACACTGCACAATCATGCTGGGCTAGTTTTCCCTTATCTCATTGTCTTCACTGTGAGGTCATAAATATTTTAAAAGTATTTTCCATCCATGACAACCTATTTAAATAGGTTTATTGAGTAAGAATAGGTTTCTGGTGTAAGAATAGATT
Source organism: Cyathermia naticoides (assembly GCA_033042655.1). Classification (NCBI taxonomy): domain Eukaryota; kingdom Metazoa; phylum Mollusca; class Gastropoda; order Neomphalida; family Neomphalidae; genus Cyathermia; species Cyathermia naticoides. The sequence goes on from JAUTWP010032213.1 coordinate 8,565, forward strand.
TCTTATATAATAATAGTGTTGTTGTTTGATGGGTTTTTGTTTTTGTAAAATAGGTTTCTGGTATAAGAATATAGGTTTTGGCGTAAGAATAAATAGTTGGTGAAGCATGATTTGTTTTTCTTTGTGTTTGGTTTGGCATTCTAAGTATATTTTATGAGTACCCAGAACCGTACGTTTTCTCAAATGTTTGCTACATATCCACTTTCAATAATAAGTTTGAAATATGAAACCCTTCAGACATTTCTTTAAACTGCTTTAGTGGCATATCTAGGAAAGTCTCTTACGTTATTTACGTGTCACTGGTCTTCTAACATAGACAAGTTATACGATCGTGACAAGGTATTGAATGTAACACGTTCATGTCAAATACCATGTTGTCCAGTTATTGTTAACTCATCGTAATTATTTAAAATCCTAACTTGAACAATTAGGTTATAATTATACATTGGATGAAAAAAACATTTACGTACTTAAACTATCAAGGGTGTTCCATCACGGTTATAAATAAATTTTGACTGAAAATGTTATGTGTAATGGCTTTAAATTCAACCAAAATAGGCTTGTTTGTACGTAACTTACTTCATGGCAGATCCTGAAATGTCATAATTATAGCAGCCATTTTGAATTTGAACTTGGGCTAAATGGTTATACATATTTAATCATGATATGCTAGTAAGTAGATGTTTCTGATTTTAATCCACACACATATACAACTGACTGTAATACCTCCAGCTCTTTAATACTGCAACACACTAATTTTCCTATTACTTTATTTACAAATTGATTAGTTATTCATTTATTACACTTGGCTTTTTCAGATGAAGTTCGAACGGGAAGTTACCGTCAGTTGTTCCACCCCGAGCAGCTGATAACTGGCAAGGAGGATGCAGCTAACAACTATGCTCGCGGCCATTACACGATTGGGAAGGAGATCATAGACCTCGTTCTCGACAGAACGCGTAAACTCGCTGACATGTGCACAGGCTTGCAAGGCTTTCTTCTCTTCCACAGCTTCGGTGGAGGAACAGGGTCTGGTTTTACCTCGCTGTTAATGGAACGTCTGTCAGTCGACTACGGGAAGAAATCCAAGCTTGAGTTCTCCATCTACCCTGCTCCACAGATCTCCACCGCTGTCGTCGAGCCATACAACTCCATCCTGACAACTCACACCACACTAGAACACTCGGACTGCGCATTCATGGTGGATAACGAGGCCATTTATGACATATGCCGCCGCAATCTTGATATAGACCGACCAACATACACAAACTTGAACCGACTGATTGGACAAATCGTTAGCTCCATCACCGCATCACTCAGGTTTGATGGCGCTCTTAATGTTGATTTGACTGAGTTCCAGACCAATCTGGTACCATACCCACGAATTCACTTCCCTTTGGCTACATACGCGCCTGTGATTTCTGCCGAGAAGGCCTACCACGAACAGATGTCTGTCTCCGAGATCACCAATGCTTGCTTCGAACCAGCGAATCAGATGGTGAAGTGTGACCCACGTCACGGCAAATACATGGCCTGCTGTCTGCTCTATCGTGGAGACGTCGTACCCAAGGACGTCAACGCCGCGATTGCAACTATCAAGACTAAAAGGACCATCCAATTCGTCGATTGGTGTCCTACTGGGTTCAAGGTCGGCATCAACTATCAACCCCCAACCGTTGTTCCAGGGGCTGACTTAGCCAAGGTCCAGCGCGCTGTCTGCATGTTGAGCAACACAACAGCTGTTGCTGAGGCGTGGGCTCGTCTTGACCACAAGTTTGACCTGATGTACGCCAAACGAGCCTTCGTGCATTGGTATGTTGGTGAGGGTATGGAGGAATGAGAGTTCTCAGAGGCTCGTGAAGATTTGGCTGCTCTGGAAAAGGATTACGAAGAGGTTGGAGTGGACTCTATCGAACATGATGAAGGGGAAGAAGGGGATGAATACTAAAATCGACAAGAACCGGCCATATAAGTTATAACATGTTAGTCTGTGTATTCATCAACAATGTAATATAGCAGAAGATGATGTCATTTGTAACAATATAGACATGCTTACTTTGGTTAGTTCAGTTACGACAATACTAATGTGATTACCCACCCCTTCACTCATACCACCACACACACATACATTGTAGTCTCTTTAATATTTGGTTACAGTGAGATAGTATTTTGAAAACAAGCTTCCTGCGTCTTCCTACATTAAATATCATTATGGCATGCGACACTAAAATATTTATATACATGTTTTAATATTGTGTGTGTGTTTTATCATTACGTTATGTTTATTGATATTTATTAATTAAATTTTGTATATTTACTAAATTTACAAAGAAATGTTTTTAAAAGTTTAACTTTTCAACATAGGTTTACGTTAAATCTTATTGAGATTTTATTATTTAATATATATACATGTATATACATGTACATGAATGAAGATATTAATTTATATGCCTTCGTTTAATAAAATGGAATATTCGATTAATTATCATTGTTTGTTTTTCTTTGTATTAAATTGTAAAAAAAAGATGAATTAATAGGTTGCAGAAAATTCAATCTATAGACCTAAAGGCACAATGTTTTCAAGATCTTAGTGGATTGGACCCATGTTCAGATAGTTTTCAAATATAAGGACAACACTGATGTTTAGTACCACACGTTCCATTCGTCAAGGAAAATAATTTTGCACTTGCCATTTCGTCTTTCAAATTTAAGTTGGCATCAAGATGAAAAAACTTCAGCAATGCTCGTTTTCCAAGAACAGCAGAAAAACTAAGCCGGTGTCACGGTCTGATTTTCTATTTTCGTAACTATGCATGCGCAAGAGAAATCGAAACAAAAGAAACCGTCGTCTGATTAGGCCTTCAAAACCGTGCTGAAATTTTATCACATCAATCTGACCGCAAACTGCATCAAAAACATGTCATAAGCTTTATGATTATTCAAATTCAATTCAAATATTTATTGCTCACTTATATCTGTTTACAAGATTGAAGGCAATATATCGTATACAATGTTAGAAACAGCACAAGTTCTATCTATTTACAATTTCAGCACGGTCATTCACCAATACAAAATGAGCAAGATACAAAATCAGACTGCGACACCGGCATTCCACAGCATACAGTAAAATTAATGTAGTACTTTCAATTTAAATTGGAAATATCTGTTTGTTTTTAATATTTAACCATTTAGAATATATCTTGTAGTTGTACGTTTGTTTGATGCCCAACACGCTCCATTCTTCTGCCGTAACGATCTGCTGTACCGTTAATTATGTCACGTGAAAAACACTACGACTCAGCGATGGCGGAAAATAAGTGACCTAATTACGGTACAGCAGATCATTACGACATAAGAATGGAGCGAAATGGGCATGAAACAAACGTCCAACATATATATATATTCTAAATGGTTAAATAAATAAAAACAAAAAACAGACACTATACTACTTTAAATGGGGTTTTCAGATCTTCAGTATCAGAATTGTTTCGATGCGGACTCTACTGAATGTCAGTAGATAATATTAATATTGACAACTTTATGACAAATTAAACCAGGTAAACAAAAACAAATATCTGAAGAAAAAAATTGTTGCTAGTATGCCCTCATGCATGATATATGAATACATAATGTACCAGTAGTTATAATCTGTAATAAATGATGATGCCAAAACATAACCTTATTTACTCTTTCAGGAGGGGGTAGTGGGTTTCAAAAGCGACGAAACGAATTTTCATCTTTTTTGTTTGCCATCATATGAGTTTTGAGATGGTCCCTTGACGAAATCTCATGCCAATAATCTCGTCCAATTCCGACATCCGAATATGGAAAATCACGAAATATTCCGATTCCAAAACCTTCAAAACATCCTTGACATTACTCAAATCATTGACCTCTGACCTCAAAACATGGCAGGTGCTTGCCCTATTCACTGCGATGTAAATATATCACATGTTTTTTTACATTTTGCCATGTATTTCACAGTTCTAGATGAGTGTTAACATGGGTTTTATTGTAAGAGACAACATAAACGATATTATGGGAAATAAGACTATTTAGCAAATGACGATAAATTCACCAGATGGTGGTGAATCATACTCAAAACTCGTCCAGAGCAGAACGTGAGAAGCCGGTAACTTCAACTTATCTGCAGAGTAAGACAACACTTATGATAATTACAAAAAAGGAATGTTTGATTAATCGTGTTGCAGAACATTGTATATTTACTAAGTAATGACTAATAAGTAATGTTGAATTTTTTTTCCAGCACATTATTTATTTGATAATTTGGAGTGCTAGGCCTTTAGCCAAGTTTAGGCTACCTAACTCAGTAACTGCTAACAGCTAAGGGCCCAAGGGGGTTAAACATATGAGGCTAAAGTAACAAATTCCGTTCCCAATCAATGATCAAATTCCATCCCATATCAGCACATTTATCAACCAAACAAGCCTTCTTTGGCCAAAATAGAAAATAATTTGAAAAAGGCAGGATTGTGTTTTTAACTTTGACAATATTGGTAACTTCAATTTTGCATAGCATACAACTATACAGGGCTCGAATTTAAGATTTTGTAACCCACCGCAATTTTGAAAACATTTGGCCATGGGCAAAAGACTCACTGAAGGCAATTTTGATTAAACCTATGCCAATTAGTGAAAATTTAACTTTTGCAATAAATAAACATAACAGAAGAGTTATATTGCCAAAGCACCTCACCTATGGCAATTTATACAAAATCAATGGCAATTGCTGCAGGTGGTACTGTTAAATTCAAGCCCTGCTGTAGCCTATATTTAATGATGTATAAAACCCTGCATATATAAATGCATATGGTCTAAGGAAGAAATACCTTGCCACACAATGCTATATTATGATACTCTTTTTCTGTTGTAAAAAAATATATTTTATACATGGACTATCCACAAACAGGAGGTATCTAGGTTTTTGTGAATCCATTTTTCATTCATGCAATAAATAAGTATGACTATAAAGTATAATACCTAATTTAATCTAAATTTCAGAATTTATCAAAAGCTATTATTGAAACCAACTGACAGAAATGAATAATTTAACCAACTCAACTTCTGAAAAGGTCTCGTTTGATAATCTATACCCGGCCATCTTGGAATGTTTCATCGTCATTTTGTTGGGGTATGTGGCTGCCCGTACCAGCATCATCACCAGCAGTCACAGCAAGGGCATCGGCACTTTTGTGTCCAACTTCTGTTTGCCAGCCCTTCTCTTCAAAAGCATGTGCGAGCTCAAGTTCGAGACAGTGAACTGGATGTTTCTTAGTAGCATTCTCATCGCCAAGACTGTCGTGTTTGTCATCGTCATTATCATCAGTCTCATCGTGAAGCGACCACTGAATTTCGGATATGCGGGATTGTTTGCTATATTCTGTACACAAAGCAACGACTTTGCTCTAGGATATCCAATATGTAAGTTCTATGTTAAAGTGAACTGGTCTAGTTTCTGGATAAATCTGTCTCTAAAATGTCCATTCTGTTTATTTTAAGATAACAATGGAAATATTTCGGGATTAAAATAATCAGTTGTCTGGTTGCCTTTGGGGACACACTGCCAGTGGGCTTCTGACAAAACATTCAAGGGTGGTTACAGTAGAAACCAAGTTTTGAAAACAATATATTGACATATAATTATATAAAATTATACTGTAAGTTGTGATTCGTGACACATATTTATCACATACATTATGTATAGGTTTGATTTCAGTGCAGTTGTTCTAAACCCAGTAACTGGACAGAAAAAATGTTTAACGTGCTTACGTCACTAAATAAGTGTTCAAGCACTCTCCCAGTAATATAAAGTTTAAAAAAAAAATATATTTGATGACCTGTGGATGAGTTATTTCCCTTTATTTAATTTACATCCCATAGTGCCATACATGTAATTATACTTATTGTGTTAAATGGAACTTTTTTTTATATCATACTCTTTTCACTCCTGGTTTTAAATGTATATGGATGCTGTTTGTTTTGATTTTATTTCCATAAATCATTGAAGTATATGTGTACTGTTTCCATAACTACCATACATATATGATTTTATTTCAGTGCAAGCTTTGTATGAAAACACTCACCCCGATTACCTGCAGTATATTTACCTGATAGCACCTATCTCGTTAGTGTTCCTCAACCCAATTGGCTTTACACTGATGGAGATTCACAAGCGACGGGAGAGTGTAGGTGTGGAGATGGGGGCGTGTGCTATGTGCTGGCACGTCATCAGAAGTGTCATTTCAAATCCCATTGTTTTTATGACTGGTATTGGAATAGCTGGGAATTTTGCATTTAATCAGAGTGTTCCACACATCTTACGAGACATACTCAAAGTATTAGGTAAGAGTTTTATGTTTGTCTTTTCAATGTAATACTAGTACTAGTAGTAGTCAAACTGACAGTTTAATTTACTGAATTACCATAGATTAATTGATAGTTCATATTTAATCAAAGTGTTCCCAACATCTTGCCAGACATACCGTACTCAAGCTACTGGGTAAGAGTTTTATGTTTGTCTTTTCAATGTAACAGTCAAACTGACAGTTTAATTTGCTTAATTACCATAGATTAATTGATATTGGTTTCTTGCTGGAAGCAGGATGTAGCTCAGTCGATAACATGCCCGCCTTTGAAGGGTTCGGTCGTCGGATCGATCCTTCTCAGTGGACCCAGCTGCAGTTTGGGTTTTTTTCCGTTCCAACCAGTGGTCCACAACTGGTTCATCGAAGGCCATGGTATGTACTGTTCTGTCTATGGAAAAGTGCATATGAAAGATCCCTTGCTGCTTATTGAAAAGAGTAGCCTATGTGGCAGCAGCAGGTTTCCTTCTTAAAATGTGTCAAAATGACAATATGATTGATGTCCAATAACCGATGATAAAATAAAAATCAATGTGTTCCAGTAGCATAGTTAAACAAAACAAACTTTACTTTTTTTACATTCTATTCCCAGTATTACAAATTATAGCATTATTAATACAAACTCACAGCTCTGAGGTGGATCAGTGGTTACAACACAACCTTGATTCTCATTTAAGTGAGATGTAGCTCAATCAGTAGCATGTCTGCCTGTGAAGCGATTTATCATTGGATCGATCCTTCTCAGTGGACACATCTGCAGTTTGGGCTATTTTCCATTCCATCAGTGCTCCACAACTGATTCATCAAAGGCTGTGGTATGTCTGAGAAAGTGCATATAAAAGACCCCTTGCTGCTTATTGAAAAGAGTAGCCTATGAGGCAGCAGGGGGTTTCCTCTAAAAGACATGCATCAAAATAACCATTTGAATGACATTCAATTGCTGCTGATAAGATAAAAATCAATGTGCTCCAGTGGCACTGTTAAACAAAATACACTTTACTTTTTACCTTTATTTTGTTTAAATTTCAATAGTGTATTCCAGCAATGTGTTGTGTGTGTACACTACTAGTAAATAATTGTTTTCTTTCTCTCCAGGTTCGAAGAAGTCCTCTACCTCAAGCTTATCCTATGTGGCATCGTCACTGCGCACAGAGATGAACATCACACACCGCGGCATGCACCACTTTATTCCTCGGCACACGGATGAAATGATGATCGAGATCGGAGACCCGATCCATGTGATCACGGAACATGATGATCTCTGGTGTGAAGGTCAGTGAAGTAGACATACTGTCACATAGTGACACTGTCACATAGTCATACTGTCACATAGTCATATAGTCACATAGTCATATAGTCACATAATCACATTGTCACACAATCACACTGTCACAATCATAGTGACACAGTGACACATTCATAGTGACACAGTGACATACTAGTCTGTGTTTCTCACCTGTCTGAATATAACAGGATGAAGAGCAGATTGTTCATTCTCAGTGGACCCATTAAGCTATATCCTGTGTGAACAAAATGATCCACAACTAGTTCATCAGAGGTTGTGGCAGGTTCTGTTCTTATCGAAAAATCTTCACAAACATGATAGCATATACCACTATAGCTCAGTGGTTCCACTGAAATATCTGTCTGACCCATTGAAAAATGTATCTGACCCATTGAAAAATGTATCTGACCCATTGAAAAATGTGTCTGACCCATTGAAAAATGTGTCTGACCCATTGAAAAATGTGTCTGACCTACTGAAAAATGTGTCTGACCCATTGAAAAATGTGTCTGACCTGCTGAAAAATGTGTCTGACCCATTGAAAAATGTGTCTGACCCATTGAAAAATGTGTCTGACCCATTGAAAAATGTGTCTGACCCATTGAAAAATGTATCTGACCCATTGAAAAATGTGTCTGACCTACTAAAAAATGTGTCTGACCTGCTGAAAAATGTGTCTGACCTTTGAAAAATGTGTCTGACCTACTGCACCTCATGTGGTTGGAACCCCAATCTAAAATACTTTGATAAGTGAAAATATTTATTGGAATACCTCAATTAATCATAAGTTTGTTTTACAGGTGTGAATCTGAGAACGGGTCAGAAAGGAATATTTCCTGCAATGTATGCGACAGATCTTCACTTCTTGGAGGAGCAGTCTGGTATGTGATTGATACGAGTATTATAAAATCTTCTGATCATGTGTAAATAAATACAAATATAGTGAATTCTTCAGTTACTATCTACAGCATGCCACACTACACCCTAGCCAGTCATTCAGAGTGCACTTAATACTCTCGGTATATAATAGTGTAAATAATTTACTCATAACAAATAACATGTACAATTTTACTCTTATGTTATTTTTGTTTGTTTTTGTAATGAACTTTCAGGTACTAGAAACATATTTTCAGGTATTAACTGATGTGTCAAAATACATAAAATAAATCTTTGTTGACTTACCAATCTGAAAATGTCTATTTATTGTTTACAACATGATTGTATTTACAACTTGATTGTATTGTTTAAATCTTGATGTTATTGTATTGATCTGTTTCAGATGAAGAAGACTGTCAGAAGTTTAATCTCAAGTTTATGGGGTCAGTGGAGGTGAATACTCACAAGGGTGATGAGGTTCTGTGTCAAGCCATTAATAAGGTGATTACCTGTCTCTAACATAGTAAGAATTACTCACAGCAGACAACAAACTAACATTTTTATAACATAGTGAATTACATGCATCATGCACGTGACTCTCACATTGTCAAAATTACTCACAGCAGATGACAAACATGCAACTCTCGTGTATTCTTAAAATCACTTCACAGCAGACAAAACGAACATTTTTATAACACTGTGTCACGATTTAAACATGTATTTAAAATTTTACATAATGTAGGGCTGTTAATATTGCAAATTGTGATTGACTATTAAGCATAATAATCAATGCTAAAACACACAAGGGTCATCTATTCTAAATGATTAAATATTTTAAATATTCCAGATATTGTAGCTTTACTTGTTTCATGTTTGTCTGTACATGTATATTAGTTACAAATGTTTGTGTATTAATTGTAAATAATTGGATCAATCTTTCTCAGCCGACTATTGGGCTATTTTCCATTCCAACCCGTGGTCCGCGTCTGGTTTATCAAAGTTGTGGTATATAGTGTCCTGTCTATGGAAAAATGCATAGAAAAGATCCCATGCTGCTTATAGAAAACAGTGGCCTGTGTTTGACCTCCAATAGCTGATGATAAAATAAAAATCAGTGTGTTCTAGTGGCAATGTTAAATAATACAAACTTTACTTTTACGGTAATTGTATAGATGTTTGTGTATTAATTGTATATGTTTAATGTTAGGTTGCACTGACTCGCCGCACAACACTTAATGATCTTCCACCTCCCACCTGCACGATGGAGGTCAGTCAGTACGGAATCCGCATGATTGACCACAGCAAGGAAGGGGTGAGTTGGACATTCTTTTTTCTTCTTCCTCTGCATTCACAAAGCCATGTTCAGACTTCTACTAGTTCTAGTCCTGTTGTCACCAGGATATCCACTATCTGTTGAAGAGATGTTGTTGATTTCAAAAGTTTCTCTTTTAGATCTGCATACAGCCCGGTTTCTTGTCTCAGGGTGTTATATGATGGACATGACCGAAGATTGGGTTCATTTATAATTGAGCTTTTTTTTTTCCAGCCAATAGTATAATAGGTTGTGGTATGTGTTACCTTGTTCATGGGAAAGAACATACGGTATAAAAGACATCTTGTTGGTAATTGAAAAAGTGTGGTGTCAGCATGTTTCTTTTGAATATCATGTGTCATGAATACTATATATTTTACACATAATAGCCACAGGTTAAACAAAAACAAAAACCTTTAGAAACCATATTAACTTTCATTTAATTCAGTTTGGTGTTTTTATGACCATTCCGACCAATAAATAGAGAATAACTAGTTAGTGATGTAGGAACTGAGACCTTTTGGAATTGAGGTCTTCATTTATTGTTTGTTTTTCCTATAAATGATCCGATTCCAGTCACCTATACAGTTATTTAGAAATCTATTTTATTTAACATGCATGTTGTTTGTTTGCACTATGCAAATGGTCCGAGTCCATCCATCTAAACAGTTACATGTATTTAAAAATGTATTTTATTTAACTCTGTTTTCAGTATGCAAGTGATGACCCCTCTCACTTCTTTGCACTGAAACACATTTCTTACTGTGGATCTCACCCAAGGAATGACAAGTACGTATGTTATATTCTTATTTTTATAAATCTATTTTGTTTTCATTATAATTTTTATTGTTAAAATTGTGTGATTCTATTTAATAAAAATGTACAATGGACTTTGTCTACACTAGATTTACTTGGATTTATATTTCCTTGATTCTCTGTGCCCATTGGGGTAATAAACTAGTTTAGACATAGTGCTGGTATAGACAAATGTTATCCAGTTACAGAGCTGGACAGGACTTTAAAATCATGTTGGTTCACACAGAAATACAGATTAGACAAATGATGATTTAGACAAAGTCCACTGTATTTCGTTTTTAAATATTTTATTGTGACTGAATATGTTTGGGTGTTATCAAATATCCCTTTCTTTCTTTTATTCTTTCTGATAAAAGATGTATGTCAGTGTTTTAATTTTTTTCAGATATTTTGCATTCATAACGAAGCATCCCAAAGACTACCGGTTTGCCTGTCATGTGTTTCTTGGAGACCGGTCTACGGAGGCGGTGAATGATGCACTCGGGTAAGTAAACACACCATCTTATTGTCTGAAATTGTAACATCCGGTGCTCAGTTTCCATGGTAACAAAATTTATTCACCCATGCAGATGCTCAGAATGTTTCTGTATTTGAATTTTTACTGGTAATAAAGTAGATGCCAGTCTACTGTATTGTAAGCTGTCGTTGGATGGCAGTGGGGAACATTTTGTTTTGTATTATGTCATGCATCACTAGGCAGGTTTGAAAAATCACTACCGGTATAGTTTTAAAACCACCCGTAATAGTACAGAACACAAAATGAGAAATTACTAATCAATTTATAATTGCTGCTAATCAAAATGTTTCTCACAGTTCATATTGCTAACAGGATTTTCACTGATTGTAGAACTTGCAAATCAGTAAAGAAAATCTCATTTATGAAAAACCTGCATGTTTTTTTTATTGATAAAATCATAATACAATAGATTATAATTTACCAGGAGCACATTGCATTTCAGACTAGATATAACCTGACACCTAATAGCACCTACAGGTGTCAGGCATTTATGATTTTCAATTCTACCTGTTGTTACTGTTATCTAAGTTACTTGCAATTTACCAGTAATGAAACTTCACATCATAAATAATGTTACTCAGTATGTTTATTTTACTATATGATTGTGTTTTGTTTAGATTGTCATTCAAGAGATTTTACCAGGAATACATGGCGTTCACCCACCCCACTGAAGACATCTACCTGGAATGACATGGATTTAGCAGACGCAGGACCAAAATAAACTCAATACGTCATTTGAATATCACCATCAGTTGACAGAAAATTAACCAGATATCTGTGTTGTGAAGTTATTGTCCAGACATTGACACTGTGATCATCCCTACAGTAACTCCAATATCAGTCTACATCAGATAGATATATGTCACCAGTTTGTCATATTCAAAATCTTCTAACTGTTCTTATTAGCAAATGTATGTTGTCAAAGACATTGTACAACCCTGTCCCGGATGCAGTGGACTGATAAAACCAAAAACTGTACCCTGGAAGAGGCATCTGCTGTAACAGCCTGGCTCTGAACGTAGACGTTGAACACCAAGACCTGACCCAACCCTGTCTTGGACCACAGGTGATCGAGGTCATAACTGGAGCCCAAGATGGGTGTCTGCTATAACAGCTTGTTCTGAATGTAGACATTAATCCTTTTGAGATGACTTGACCTTGTACATTGTGATCAATCATTCAATGACTCAAACAAGAGTCTATGTCAGGTCAACATGTGATGTCACAATTTGTCTGCTTGCACCTCATCTAAAATATTCTACGTTCTCTCATTCATTCTCGCTGGCAGAGAAAGAAGAAGAATACAATTTGTGTTAACAAATTGAACAAAAATCTGGATGTATAAAATGTGAGACAAAAACAAAATTGAGAATCCAGATTGTAACATTTTAAAAAAATTGAATTATTTGTTCACTCAAGAACAGCCTGATACTGGATGTGTTTTTCATCATCCATCACTGACCAACTGAATGCTGGTAGATTCAAATATGCTTGCTCAAACCCCAGAATACTTACTGCAATCTGGTTCTACCAATAACACCATGTGATGTCAAACCTTGTCTGATGCAGAGCACTTTAGGAAAACATTGAAGGCCTGCAATATATAGGTGAACAGCAGAATATATACCGGTAGTGAGAACAAAACTGCAAATCTGGACATGAATTTATGCAAGCAGAAGAAGGTGCAGTGATGACAAAGACCAGTTCATCAACAAACCTTGTGCTATGGTGTCAGAAAAGGTTACTGTTCAAGCCGACTGGAGGAAATAAACTGGTGAATTATCTCATTACATCTGTGTCGTAGAGCAAGAAAAAGATGTTTAGTTCTCCAAGTATTCATTCTTGTCCATTGATAATAAATCTTAACCTGTCACACTGATTTTCATGTGCTGCGTACATTACAAAACATGAGGTCATGGCATAACATTAATATGGTACGTATCATAGTAATATGAATATGTATAATGGTAACATGAATACCGTATCTATAATGGTAACAGTTACACAAATAATTTAGCCAAAACCTGATAAAGTGATGTTTCTTAAACATTATTTTCCATTTGCAGAATGAGACAGATTTTTAGTGTTATGGCTTGTGATTGGTCACTTTATAATACTATATACTACACAGTAATACCATGTAGCAATGTAACAAGTAAAATCAGTTTTATCATATTCAACCAACTAGGCAGCAAAGGAGCTCAGTCTGAATTTAAACAAGCATCATACAATGAATTTTTAGCTTTCTTTAACATGTAAATAATTTACTGGAATTTTCAAACACAAACTTTGTTTATTTTCCATGATATCACATTGTGGGGCCAAAGTTCATTACAATAAATGTCTATGTCTTAGGCTAACTTGCTAGTGCTAAAATAGGTTATCAAGGTTCAATTTTGTACATGACTCAATGGAGTAATCAAACTTCAATCTCATTTTTCTCAAAATTGGACGTAGTCATTTCTGCCTTTGGCCCCACGAATATATACTGAACTTCATAAAAAAAATGCAAAAAGGAAGTTTTAGCACATTGTGTTGCCATTTATTTAACTGAAATTTCAACAGTTAATGCACAATGGATTTATTGCAAGATGTAAAATTACACAGAACTTCATGGGCTAACTATAACAATGTGACTTACAGCTGATCTGTTTTTTTTAACTCTTTCTATAACTACATTTAACATCACTGCATGTATCTATGTGAATTATTTTGAAGTTTTTAAAAGAAATGTTTTTGGTAGATACCAATTCAAAATGTGATTACTATTATCGACCAATTGTTTCAATGTCTATGTTGTGTTGGCTATATGATGCTAGATTTCATCATACTAGTCTTATAAGGGACTTGTTTTACATTCTGTACAATTAAACCAAATATATGTGTAAGCCATGTGAAAATAGTGTTAATATATGTAAATAATACTACATTAGAATAGACATTGAGTTGCTCACTGTTAAATATAAATGTAAATATTAGAAAATAATGTTCCATAATGACAATATATTTTTGTCTGAAAGGTTTGGTTAGACATACATGTACATTGTATATGCACATGTATTTAACTTTATTAATTATTGCTGTAACTGTATCTATGAACGCATACAATATATACTTGTATGTACAGGGATAGAAACTAACACTCGCCCCCTTGCCCCCCAGGCTAGTTGAAAATGCTGGGGACAGGTACAATTTAAATGATGGTAGTCCCCATGGCCAGTGATTCTTAGCACATGTCACACACATACACACACACACACATACACACACACACACACACACACCTGTTTTACTGTCAATAAATGCAAATGACAACAACAAATTATTTGAATTTTCACTTTTGTTAATTTAATTAAGGATGTATATTATACACAATCAAAGATACACTACATAGGTAATGTGTGTTGATTGATCAGCTTGCTAGAACTCATAACATTTTATGTTATATGTGTATCCCAATAATGGGGTGTTGGGGGAATGATTTTTCATGGGGACTAGTAACTTTTCTAGGCTACTAGTCCACCAGGCCATTGGAAATATTTCTTAATTTGTACCCCTGATGTAACAGTTGCTTCAGCTTGCTTGTAATTCTTGCTTTATTGTTGATATACAGTGGATGCTGTCTAAACCAGATTCACTTGGGATCAATAAAATATGTTGGTTTAGACAGAGTGCCAGTATAGAAAGATTTCACCCAGTGTTATGAAGCTGGATGGAACCTTTAATTCGTACTGATTTACACAGAAATCTGGATTAGACCAATGCTGGTTAAGACATAGTCCGCTGTATGTGTTATGTGATGTGATTATATTTAACATAAAATCTGTTGATATACAAATTACAGTGGACTGTCTAAACCAGATTCACTTGGGATCAACAAAATATGTTGGTTTAGACAGAGTGCCAGTATAGACAATTATATCCAGAGTTATGAAGCTGGATTGGATTTTGAAATCATGCTGGTTTACACAAAAATCTGGATTAGACAAATGCTGGTCTAGACAGAGTCTACTGTATGTTACATGATGTGATTATACTTAATATAAAATCTGTTGATATACAAATTACAGTTGACTCTGTCTAAACCAGATTTACTTGGGATCAAGAAAATATGCTAGTTTAGACAGTGCCAGTATAGACAGATTTTATCCAGAAGCTGGATGGGATTTTGAAATACATGTAATGCTGATTTACAAAAAAATCTGGATTAGACAAATTGTGGTTTAGACAGAGCCAGCTTCCTGTCCTAGACATGGTGGATGGATAAAACCATAAACTGTGCCCACGAGAAGCATCTGCTATAACAGCCTGGCTCTGAACGTAGAAGTTAAACAACTTGACCTGACAGAGTCTACTGTATGTTACATGATGTGATTATACTTAACATAGAGTCTGTTGATATACAAACTAATGATATAATTCCTGGTATAACACTTAAGTCTGTGATGTGCTTGTTTCAGTCACGCAGCTCACCAGTTTGATTGTTTTCATTGTCTCGTCTGTATAGTGGTGTGTGTTGGTGATTGTTTTGTTAACATTCCAGACATTGTCAGGTTTTGAAATTTCATTTTATCTCATTATTTCATTTCAGATTAATGATATAAACATGGCCATGAAAAAAAAAATGGTCCTTCATTTAGAATCAGGTTGTGACATTCCACAAAAAATAAATGTTATTGTCGAACTGACAGAAATGTTTTGAATTTAAAAATGGCTTGAAAATGTACTTGTAATTTGAAAATGATCTATTTCGGTTAAATTACTGTTATATTTTGTTAGCTGATCAAGTATTTATTAACTCTCAGTAACTTAGTCATTTGTTTAATTGCAATGATTAAAAATTAGTTATTAATACTTTTCTCTTAGCTGGGGGATCGAGATATGGTTCAGTCAGTACCTTTGAAGCGGTCGGTTGTCAGATCAACCCTTCTCAGTGGACCATTTGCAGTTTGGGCTATTTTCTGTTCCACCAGTGCTCCACAACTGGTTCATCAAAGGCTGTGGTATGTGCTGTCCTGTCTGTGGGAAAGTGCATATAAAAGATCCCTTGCTGCTTATTGGAAAGAGTAGCCAGTGTTGGCAGCGGGTTTCCTCTGAAAGAAATGTGTCAAAATTACCATAAGAATGACATCCAATAGCCGATTATAAGATAAAAATCAATGTGCTCCAGTGAAGTCATTAAACAAAACAAACTTTGCCTTTACTTAACAACTGGTTAACATTTAAGTTAGTGTGTGTTAGTTGACTGATAACAAGAATTAGTGTATGAAAGAATGTTGTGCTGGACACAGAATCAGTTTGTTGCTCGTTATTGT
Organism: Cyathermia naticoides; assembly: GCA_033042655.1. Taxonomy (NCBI): domain Eukaryota; kingdom Metazoa; phylum Mollusca; class Gastropoda; order Neomphalida; family Neomphalidae; genus Cyathermia; species Cyathermia naticoides. Next base: position 25,069 of record JAUTWP010032213.1, read on the forward strand.
TAAAACTGTTAATCTTAACTGAACTATTATTTAAAATGTTTGTTACTATTGTCTTGTCATATAAAAAAGGTAAAGTTTGTTTTATTTAACGACACCACTAGAGCACATTGATGTTTTTTCTTATCATCGGCTATTGGATGTCAAAAGTCTCGTCATATAATCATCAGTAGATTTTGAGATTCATTTTCTTAAAACATAAGCCATTTCTAGAATTATGTGCATGTCCACAGCTTTAATGCATTGTGATGTTTGCTGGCTTCAGTTGTGTTGCTTTCAATGTACAATATGAAATGGGTGAACTGCAATTACATCAGTTTCTAAAATATTTATGGTTCATTACTTAAAATCCTTCATATCCTGACAAACAATTTTTCTGAGGATATTAGTGTTAAAACTAAAATATTTGGTGAATTTGTAAGAATGCTAAATTACAATATATACATTATACAACTGTATACATATATGGACAAGCTCAAAGTTTTACTTATACAGGTCTGCTTCTCATACTAATAGTAAAATTGTAGACAATGGTTTAGAGCTTGTTAAAATATACTGACAGTCATAGAAAACACAGGACCAATTGTTATTTGCATATTTTGGAGATTTTCAAGAATTCTTCTCCCTAATGTTAACATGGTTTGAAACCTTCCATCCAGTCAAATTCATTCTACCCTATATTCCAGACCACATATCCACAAAAACAAAAAATGAGACAAATAAATGAATGCTGCATTTTCTATGGCTGTCAATATATGTTTAGGTTTCTGACAAACACAGAGAAAGCTTTTTTGTTAGTGTTCCGTGGGTACTGGTATGTGATATGTTATTAGATCTCACTGTTTGTTATTTGGTCTACGACTAATGTAATAACAGGTTTGTGTAATGATTATCTTGTGTGATATAAATGCTAATAACAGAGTTCAGATTATCCTTCTCTTAGCAAAGAAAGAAGATGCAAATCAGATTGTTGTGATAAAATGTGATATATATATTTACTTGTTTTCATGTTTTGTTTGTTGTTAAACGTGCTTATTGCAACATATACGACTGCACTGTTCATAAAAAATACTTTAGTTCGCACCATATGCATAAAAATGTTGTTATTCGATGTATGCATCCATTTCTTCTCATTTCTTGATCATTACGTGTGCTTTTTGCAAAATCTATCCCACATGGTATACAACTGTAGATATCAAACCAAACTATTCTGTCTGTAGTTTTCAGTGTATAACAAAAATAAAATGGATTGAAATCAGTGGGTATGTTTCTGTAACTAAATATTTGTGAAAAATGGAAACATTTAGTATATCAATGTAAAAAAAACAAAATTAAAAGAAAAAAAACGATTTACTTGTATGTGTGCATGCTACAAGAACTATCAGTGTGTTCAACTTCAGCAGGGATTTAAATTTTTAATAAACCATCCCATTTTGATTTTACATACATATGTGGTTCCATTCAAATATTATGTAATGCTAGAATGGTGGAGGGTTTAGATCCATGTGTTGTACCGTTATAGTCTCGCATTACTAAGTGTTACAGGCCTGCCATGGGTGCAATCTCACACTTGGGACAAGTCCCTTAAAGACGGATCCTGCACCCATGGTGGCGTACTTGAACCTTCAGTTGATGTAGGCATATAAAAGGATTGAACAAACAGGGTTACAGGGGGAGGTGGGACATCTAATTTTAACAAAAATAGCATTACTTAGTATTTGAACAGCTCCTATACTGTTAGCTATAAGTGTAGCCAAGGTAGATAATTTTAATTGAGATGTGAGCACTGTAATCAATAGAGGTTGGTTTTACCATGTTACATTTGCCTGATGATAAAAAAATTTACATTGAGATAGTCATCTTTAGTTTGGCTGTTGAAAATGTACATTCAAATAAATCTTGTGTTACAGCCATCTTAAGGGTAAAATAAAAACATCTTACTTTCCTGGAAAAAATGTAATACCAGTACGTTTTCATTTTCAAGAAAAATTTAAAATCTTGAAATAAATTTTACCCTGCATGCACTCACAGGTTTTATAAATAGAAACAACTAAAGGCTGACAATACTTAGTGTTTCTTTTAATACGATATGTATTTTATTCAACTGAAAACTAAAGTATACCTGTATTTAGTTCAGTGTAAAATGTCATTCAAGTATTATGTAAATATGTCAGAAATGCTCATGAGAATAAAATAATAAAATATTTGAATTTATTTTGTTTTTAAATAAAATATTCACTTTCTAAGGCCAAAAAAAAAGTGTGAGTTTCTCAGGCACTTTTTTTTTACCAAGTGATGAGGAA
>JAUTWP010032214.1:0-13329 GCA_033042655.1 Cyathermia naticoides
AAAATAGCCCAGACTGCAGCTGGGTCCACTGAGAAGGGTCGATCCGACGACCGAACGCTTCAAAGGCGGGCGCGCTATGGTCTCGGCTACAGCCCGCTCTCTAGATGAACTAGAAATAGATGGTGTAGATGAAGTATATTAGGAAGATGACGTAGATGATGATTATGAAGTAGACGATGTAGATGAACTAGATGAAGTAGAGGAAGCTGAAGTAGATGGTGTAGATGAAGTAGATGATGTAGATGAAGTAAATGAGGAGGCTGAGGTAGATAATATTTATGAAATAGATGGTGTAGATGAAGTAGACGGTCTAGATGAACGATGAAGTGGATGAGGAAGCTGAAGTAGATGTGTAGATGAACTAGGTGAAGTAGATGGTGTAGATGAACTAGATGAAGTAGATGGTGTTTATGGAGTAGACGATGTAGATGGACTAGATGAAGTAGATAAAGTAGATGGTGTAGATGAACTAGATGGTGTAGACGCTGCAGATGCAGGTGCACGGTATAACTGATTGTACGGACATGGATGTGTTGTTTGTAATTGTCAGAGCTGACTTGACACACACACAAACAACTCTGTGAATATGTTACACGACATCAAACACGGACGACTTACAGTGTTATACTTTATGTATTTACCTGTCAGACATACCGCACCTAAATACCACGTCTCTACGTCCGTCCGTCCATACATACCCTATCCTTTATTAGCCCATCCTTTCATTAACTAGTCAGATGCAGGTCCATGAGAACCCATCCATCCATCCATACTTCCATCCATCCATCTGTCTGTCCACCCACCCATCCATCCATCCTTCAATCAATTCATTCATACATACATACATCCACCCCTCTATCCAACCACACACCCATCCATCCCTACATCCATCCCTACATCCTTCCTTATATCCATCCATCTATCTTTCAATCAATTCATTCATACATCCATTCTTCCATACATCCATCCATCCTTCCATACATCCATACATCTATCCACCAATCAATTCATTCATACATCCATTCTTCCATATGTCCTCCCTCCCATCCATCCATCCATCTATCCATTATATATATCCATCAACTCTTCCTTTGGTCCATGAATCCGACCATCATTCTATCATTGCATTCATCCATCCATTTGTTCATCCATCCGTCCGTCCATCCACCCACCCACCCACCTACCCATTCATCCATTCATTTATTCCTCAACCGTTCTTATAATTATATCCATCCATCCATTTATTTATTCCTCAACCTTTCTTATAATTATATCCATCCATCCATCCAACTATCCATCTATCCATTCATTTATTATTCCTCAACCGTTCTTATAATTATATTCATCCATCCATCCATCTTCCCATCCATCTCAGGGTCGGATCCAGGATTGTCTAATAGGGGGGGGGAGAGCAGATGTGAGGGAGTTGCCGTAGATGCGATTTCCTGCCATCTTGAGAGTAAAATATAACGTAAAAAACTAAAGTTTGCCGAGAATAGGGGGGGCATGCAGACTGTTTGCTCCCTGGATCTGCCACTGCATCTATGAACAGTCCATCTTATATTCGCCATGTTCCATTTACAATTTATTTTATTGCTATTATAATTACTATAATTATTTGTTTAATGTGACGATATTTCTTGTGAATGCAAATAAAATCTGCTACCGAGCAATAGGGTAACGTTTTTTAAAGGCCTGTTATTAAGGCCGTAGCTAGGATGTTTTTGGAGTGGGCAGATGAATTCTTTGAAAGAACGAACATGGAAGATGCTTTACACTAGGGGGTTTGAGACCATTTCATGCATGTTACATAAAAATTACTTAAATTTTAAAGGTGGAGTGTCTGTTTTCTATAGTTTATTATCTTTTACTAATGAAAAATACAAGCAAAATTACAGTTTTAATAAATTTGTGCGTCTTCTATCAAATAATATCGTCCATTACTAAAATCCAATACTCAAATCGAGACGGCTCAGATGCCATGATTTCTACGACTTTACAGTCAAAAGGTCACAAGTTGTGCTATTTTTAACTGCTGTTTTGGAGTTGTAGCCAGGTTACTCCATAAAGAGACATTCACTTGATCTCATCATGGAAATTCCCCGCATGGGCAAATCGAAACAATCTAGTGGCGTCGTCTCTAGCAGCCATAACTGAAACAACAAGCTTTTCTCGTGATCTAAATATAGTATGGCAGATCGTTGTGTCAGAAATATGGAGTGTGTTATGCATCAAACAAACGTACAAGATATATTCTAACTGGTTAAATATTTTTTTAAACCAGACACTGCCAATTTTAGTTTAAAACATGAGTAAAATATTACCTAATGGTCCCTGCTGCTACAGCAGACCTGTTAATGTGATTTCCTTTGATAATGAAGATAAAGAAATTGATAAAAAAAAATTAAGAAGTTTTTTTTTCAGTATAACTGAAGTTAATCATGAGTACTTGTGAGAATCTACCTGAAATAGTTAATAATGGGCGAGATACTTCAAGCGTGATCTAGCATGAAATGTTGAGAATCTTGAAAAGTGATATTCAGTTTCACGACTGGATAGGGAACAGGTAAATTAGCACAGTCATAGTAGGCGTAGGTATATGGCGTGTTGCAGAGAACGGGGTGTACACCAAAAACAACTGCATCATTTGACAGTAGGCCAAATACTTCAAGCGTGATGTAGCATGAAATGTTGAGAATCTTGTTGTCTGAAAGATGTTGCAAGCAATGTAGCATGAAATAGAGACTGTTGTTAACAGAAACATGCTGCATGCAGTGTAGCATGAAATAATAGGTTTTCAACCGGTCACATAGTAAACCTCTAATTTTAACTGATCACCATTCAATTCTGTTAAGACATCTATAGATGAGACCTAGTTAACAGTTGGTTTGGTTTTCTTGTAACTGGGGTTGATCACCTTGTTGCACTGAACCACACGTTGTATATTATAATTATTGTCACCTTCTTAAAATAATGCCCTACGTCTTTATTTTCAAGTTTTGAGAAAAACAGAAAACAGATAATATATAGAATGTAGTCACTGGCTTGACTTAGGCCATTATACTAACTGGAAGTGCATCAGCTTCTGGACATCATACGTGGTCATCTTGACACATTTCTTTAAAGGAAACCTGCTGCTGCCATATAAGCTTCTCTTTCCAATAACTGGAAATAGTTTTTACGTGTTTACATCATGTGTTCAAGCACGTTGTCTAATAAGCAGCAAGGTGTCTTTTATATGCACTTTCCCACAGACAGCACATACCCTTGCTTTTGATGAACCAGTTGTGGACTACTGGTTGGAATGGAAAATAGCCCATACTGATGATGGGTCCACTGAGGATTGATCAGATGACAAACAGCTTCCCAGGCGGACATGCTAGCAAGTGAGCTATGCCCTGCTCCTGGAATAATCATATGCGTATGACATGCTCTTGGCAGTGATACAATTTCAACACTGTTTCAAAATAAAACCAAGACTGCTGTGTTTTGGTTTTTGCATGCATAGTTATAAAAAATACAAAATGAGTACGAACCAAAATTAGATTGTGACCCTGGGTACTCTTACTCTTAGTTGTCAGCATGAATTATTAGTTTTAAGAAAACAAATTCAAATGCATTTTTTTTCACAAAAGATTTGGGATACATAATACATGTATACCGGTAGAATAATAGATAAAGAATGTATTGTGTGCAATGCCAAAGGAACACATTTGACAAATAATTGTTAATTTTTTCTTTACAATGCTAGTGAATTTTTTTTAAATCCTTTATTATTTTGGTTATTTATTATTATTTATTTTAATAAATTGTTCCCAAGTCATGCATATAATTATGGCATTCAAACCTCAAAGAGAATGAGTAATAATGAATACAATGAGTTTCTGGGTAAATGTGACATTTAAGAAGACTGATGGTTCTCTATTGGATAAAGTTACCAGTCGGTTCTCTATTGGATAAAGTTACCAGTCTTCTTGAAGTTGAATGTCCTATTCTTATATGAGTTTTATTTGTGGGGTTTCTGGGTCATTTGAATAAATTACAGTGATAATTTTTGAATTGTTTCATTTAGTGTAAGGGGACTTCAACACAATATTTTACATTTATTGCTTGGTATAAATAATTATTTTGAATGCTTTACTGAAATAAAAAAGATTTTACTCAGGACATAAACTTAATGGAATATTGTCTTATTATTACCAATATGGGTAGAGAGATGTGGGTCATCTTTCCGCCGATGACATCATGGGGAACATTTTGTTTTAGAACTTTTGATTAGCAAAACTTAGTAATTTATTAGCAATTACTTATTGTGTATAGTAATTAGTATTACTTTTAGAATTGTGTTGCAATCTCGGAAACATGTTTAGTTATTCAATTCGCAATATTGAACAAAATGTTTCCTGCATTGATCATGACATTAGTTTAGTGACGTCATAGGGCAGTGTTCAGTTTTTGTTGAAATTTTGTTCTTGTTAACAATTAAACATGCTCTAAACTAACAATTTGTTTGTTCATTAACTTCCCATTAGAAACATCTGTTCATTACCAAAATTACCTCTTTTGCTTACATTTGATTTAATTTGTGTAACTAAAGACAGCTTTTGACATCATTGTTTTTCTTTTGTGACCTTGTCAATATCAGTTTCCTCAGACTTTCATTTCTTATATAGTTTGTGTCATCTATAAGAAGTTTAAAGTTTCTAAACTGTTTACACTGTGGGTAATAAATACAATAACTCACTCAATACTTGGAATTAATGTTTCAGTCACTCGCTAAAGCTGACAACATTAATTTCACTCGTACCAGATAATCCATAATTCCTTGTAACTGTATAGTTATTTATATATCCTCTATTTATCAAACTTTCATTAACCCAATGCTAATGTTTTTAGCTAGTCTGTATAAAAATTAGCCATTTACTAATTTGTATTCCTTGCAGCTTCTACTCGGGAGAGCAGTTTTGCGTTTCTATTTCTTTACTCCAACCAGTGCTGGGTATTTTTCTTCCAAATGAAAACACAATTATATTACTTCGTACTTTATTTTTTATAGCTTTTGTATTATTTTGATCACAAGATTGATACACGATGAACAAATTCACCACCATTATTCTTCCCGGCCTTTTCTTTAGTCCAACTTCCTGAAAATAAACAAAGTATACCCGGTAACAATACTTATAATGTAAAACAAATGTGTGGTATGGTGAGGTCAAGGTCAGGTTGTGAAATGTAAAAATCAAAATTACTTATTGTAAATTACCATTCATTTTTCAAGTACTAATTTTAATTTTATAAGCACTGGTAGCGATCAGTATTTCTTATCTATGAATTATATTGTTCATTCTTGCAGAAAATAAATACATTAAAATTTTAAAAGATTTTTTGACTAAAAAGTAATCAGATTGATAAAAACTGAAAAGAGTTAACACCACGTAGGTGCCAGACATGTCAGCTTCATAAATGACAACCAATTTCAACCATTGCATTTTTTCACCGTTGTTTTTAATTATTTGACTGCAGAAAAAGTGTATGACATAGGGACTTGAAAATTTCTCGATATGCTAACAACATCTTTGTTGTTCATAGCAATATAGATATTAGATACGAAATTATTAACCCTTAACGTTCAGGATGGGTTTTTTGGCCATCCGATATGTGATTTTCAAAAAAATAAAAGATACTAGTATAATGATACAATGTATATAAAAAAATTCATACCTTGTCTGGCGTGCAAAGTAGATGGCACACATAGGGTATTCAGATAAATGTATAGGAGTGGTTAAATTGAAGTTTAAGAACCGGAAACAGATTGGTGGAGGCATCTGACACACAGCGAACCCATCACAGACTTCGTTCAGACATAACAAAGAACATTCTGCTACGCTATACACAATACTGTTTTCTTCTAATTTAATGTTTAGATTTTCTTCAAATGATCTTTCAAATGTTGATTCAATGGAATTTCCTTCTCCTGTAACATGATTCACAACCATCCACAGAAACATCAACATGATGACGACCTTGCAAAGATTTATATAAGACATCTTATCAAAATGATTCATGTAATTTGTCCAGCAATTATGGCAATGTGATATATATACGGGTACTAGTATGTATACAAATGTATGTATTTGTTTGTTACATTAATATCTACGTATAGTATTATACTTTAGTTACCATGTCAATAGGTAATGACGTAAATTGCTTCTTTTGAAATCATTGTTAACTTCTTTTGAAATTATTGTGAAGAAATCAAACAACATAGCTACACCAAAACATTCTTTAATGTCCATAATTATACTCTTCAAATTAAGTTAAGTACTGCAACTTTAAAAGGGTATACTTATTATTTAAATTGCTAAAAATAAGGCAAATGTTTTATTTGCAATTAATTTAACCATGTCTTATACTAAATATGCAGTAAAGGCTGATGTAGCAGTAATAATTGCACGAGATTCATGTGTACCATGTTCAAAGCTTGAAACAAAAGAATGTATTTTATAAAATTCTGAAAAGTGATCCTTACTTAATTTAAAGAGTATACGTTTATCATAAATATTAATGTAAGGGAAGTAAACATCAAAAAGTATGACAATAACAAAACCAAATGATTGGCATTATTGTAGTCGTTGGGTTAAATGTAGATGGATCGAAGTAGCCTATTGTTGGCACCACTACTCTTCAGTATTGTAAATATTCCATACACCCATGCAAAGTATTTAATTGTGAGAGCTTTAGTTAAGAAAAAGCCAGTGAATTTAATACAAAGTTAGAATCAATAGCATTCTCTTTTAAGTAATCAATCCTTCAAATACAAGAACAATAGTTATGATGGTGGTGGAATAAGCCATTTTATTGTTCTAAAAGTACATTAACCACATCAATATTTACATGCGGATATGTTTACAGTATCGATACATTAACTTGATGTACACAAATAAAAAATAGTTTTCATAACAAGTAATTTTGTTGATTTACACTAACATAAGAAAACGAAAAATATGAGCTGTTTTACATTATGTATTATTAAAACACAATACTGCATTTGTTATAGTAACTAATATATTCACTCATTCACTCACATGCTCAATCGCACACTCACTCTTAATCTTACACACATGATATGAATTCATCAATGCATTTTTATACATCATATATATTATTGTCCCAGTGCCTAGATAAACTAATTAGGGACTAAGAAAATGTATGAATACGAGAAAACTGTTTAATCTCTCTCGACAGTCCAAAGTGTAATCTCCAGTCGAACATGAATATCATGTTAGTAATCTACTTTTCAATTGTCAGTGTAGTACACTTTAAACATCTCAAATGTCTGATTATAGAGAGGATATCAAACTAGCTTCCATGTATTATCAAGTTTAAGTCCCTCATTAAATAAGTTTCCTTTGTTACAAGCTTTAGCGAGTGACAAAAGAAACATTTCACAAGGGACTTAAACTTGATAATACATGGAAGCAAGTTTGATATTTTATTTATTACCATATCCTGAATGTTTATTTTGCTTTTCATAAATGGTTTTATGTGCCTATTATTTAATTCTTTTGCCAACAACAAATGAAAACAACACCCGGGAAGCTAATGATATCATTAGCAATGAAACAGGTGAAATTGACGATTCAAGGGATTGTAGGGATGTATTTATTTCAAGAAATACCAAATATAAAGTTAGTTTCATAAAAAAACGATTCAGTTTACAATGGAAAATACCATACAGAATTTTTCGATTTTTGGGTGTTATTGTCTATTGCCAGTACCAGCACTTGTATTGGACAAAGTGAACTGAACTACCCAATGAAATTACCGTTAGACCATGCGTGATCATTCCCTAGGGAAATAAAAAAAATTCCCCCAGTTCTGTGTGCCCGCTTTGGTAATAAACAAACATAGACAAACATGGTGTCTTATAACCAAAATACAGGTTAACTCAATTTATTACCCCAGCGGGCACACTGGACTGGACAAAAATTTAACGTGCTTACGTCACTAAATAAGTGTTCAAGCATGCCTGTCTTGGTCACACTCCAAGTTCCCCAGAATTTCTGTCCAATACAGGAATCGGGCACACATAACTGAGGGAATATAAATAATAATTTCCCTAGGGAATTATCACACATTGGTCTAACCAGTGATTTCATTGGGTAGTTCAGTTCACATTTGTCCAATGAAAGTGCTGGTACTAAACATACTTGGCTACAATCTAACTGTACACCCTTGAATTGTCAACTTTGCCTGTTCCAGTTGCTAATTAGAAATTGATGTCTTAAGAATGAAATTAGCCAATCAAATTATAGAACATGCTTACTATCAGTTTACAATTGTAAGTAATAGGAACATAGAACCGTTTATGAAAAGTAAAATAAAGATATTCAGCCTGGGGTAATAAATAGAATATCAAAGTCACTTCCAAGTATTATCAAGTCCATCTTGAAATAAATTTCTTTTGTCACTTGCTAAAGCTCGTGACAAAGAATTACTTATTGCACTTGGGACTTAAAGTTAAAGTTGATAATACATGAAAGAGTGTTTGATATCCTGTATATATAGACTTAAGTTACAATGTTTTTTATATTACATCCTTTAACAAACTCACATAATACACAAATATCGATGATTTTATTTTTGTTTTGAAAATAGTTTGACAAATATACTAAAAGCCTAAAGCTAGTGCTTTATTGGATCAATAGCGGGATGTAGCTGCAATGGTAGAGTGTCCTCCTGCTTATTGGAAAGAGTAGCCTATGTGGAGCCAGTGGGTATCCTCTGAATAAATGTGTCAAAATGACCATATACCAGTAGCCAATGACAATTGGATAAAAATTTATGTCCTCTATAGTGGCATCGTTAAATAAAACAATTTTTTTTACTTTTTTTATTAGGTCAGCTTAAAGACAAGTGTTGTACTTGAAACCCAATGGGCAAATGTTTTTCTTCCACATGATAATAATGGTTTTATTGCTAATCAAATAAAATGTCAATAATGTAACTTTTGGGGGGCTGGTCTAGTTTGTTGAAAACTGAAATAAGGGGATATCCTTTCTAGTAGTTATTAATATCGTCGGTTATACCATTGCAAATTTATTGGAAATTTGCAATGGTATAATCAGATGTATACACTGGTATGTCAGAAAACATGGTCTTCAGAAGAAACACCCACTGCGACCATGTAGGCAATTGTTTTTCTGATAAGCAGCATGTGGTCTTTCAGAAAAACACTTGTCCTGTAGGGCAAGTGCTGATAATATTTACTTCTACCATCTGAAATGTGCTTGTCCCAATAAACCATCACAATTTCAATGAATTAAATTATCTTTATTTATTTCAAACCTGAACAAATATTTTATTTTAGTAAAGTAGATGAATTTTTATTTAATGTGTTTTTATGCAGTTTGGATGTACTACTGATACTAGAATATTTTTATATCATTTATTTGTATGTACCACATGGACTGAAATTGTCAGGGTTTTTTTCTAAAATCTTTTATATGCACTTTCTCACAGACAAGACAGCATACACCACAGACTTTATTGAATAAGTTGTGAACCACTAGCTGGAATGGAAAGTAGCTCAATGTATCTACTTTTGAGCTATTTCCTTGTTTTATGCCATCAATGTTATACTTTTAATATTTTGGCCCAATATTGTAGATGTTTTAAGCACTGGTGATGTTTTAACATGTTTAATTACTGTATTAGTGTTTGTCTTTACAGCTGGACAGTTTTGTTATCACATCCTGCTGATTATACTCCAGTATGTACCACCGAACTGGGTCGTGTCGTGACCTTGTTGCCGGAGTTTACCAAGAGAAATTGCAAAGTGATTGCTCTGTCATGTGACTCAGTGGAGGATCACAAGGGGTGGGGAAAGGTAACTATTTCTTTTCTTTTAGTCATTGATAAATTTAACACATTAAAGGTTAGAAAGAAATGTTTTTAATGACACCCCATCATTAATGTTTTTAAACTGCAGCTGTTAGTGTCAAACATACAGTATTTGTGACTTCTGGTCTTCAGAAGAAACCTGCTGCTACCACATTGATTTTTTTTTCAAGGCATGGGCAATTTGTATGCGCTTTACAACAGACAAGACAGCACATACCACAGCCTTTGATAAACAAATTGTTGGCCACTGGCAGAAATAGAAAAAGAACTAAATGTAAATGAGTCCACCAAGAACAACAACCATTCACTTCCCAAACAGACTACATATTGAGCTGTGTCACACTTCAGAGAACATTTTGTTCAGTGTCATGTCTTTGAAACACTATGCAAGTTTCCGAGATCGGTACATAATTCTAAAAGTAATACTATACACAATAAGTAACCATTAATCAATTTATAATTTTTGCTAATAAAATTGTCTAAAAAGTTTTAATACATGGATTTTTATCAGAACGTAAAATTGTATACCCGAAAATATAACATTTTTTTATATATAATGTTAACAAATTGTTTAAATGTTGTTGGTGACAACATTCTCAACTTTCAAATTATCATTAAGTATGCAGTTTCTCTCACCAGTGTCACATTAAATAAAATAAATAAATTTTAGCCTACTCTAAAAACAATTTCCTGATTGGGTAACACATTTAACATTATGTTTCTGCTTTTTTTTCTTGATTTAGGATGTTATGAGTTATGTGGGAAAGCCATCTGATAAATTCCCGTACCCAATCATTGCTGATACAGACAGGAAGCTTGCCGTGGAGCTGGGAATGGTTGACCCTGACGAGAAGACTTCTGCTGGTCTGGCTCTCACCGCTCGAGCTGTAAGTCAATATTGACAGGATCTCTTAACAGTGTACATGTTCAAACATTGTTTGTTGAAACCATGGTATCATATTTGCTCTAAGTGAAAATTGAATATATTTTGGCTATTACTTTTGTATATGTCCACATTTATAATTATATATTAGGGGCTGTTTTGTGTCACATGGATCAGGTACGTGTCCAGTCCATAATTTGTTTTTCATCAAATGGACTTCCATTTTTGAAGCAGAAGTCAAAATACTTGTCCTTTTTTTTGAAAGTTGACTACATTTTCCAGACATTCTGAAAAGTATGGACGGGAGTCATGTTAAAGGACCACATGCTAGTGAACACAGAATGTAACTATCTGTATGCAGTCAGCAAAATTTGTTTTGATCAGACACATACTTAATCTGTGTCACTAAAATGTTAATGATCCTTTAGTACCTTTCTCCCAATTTTTCTAGTGCAAGTAACTCAAGTTTGTTTTGACATTTTACTGCTTCTACAGGTTATTTGGTTGGTTACTAGTATAGCTTGGTTATAATTATTTTTGTGCTTACATCCAATTAAGGTTCAAGCATGCTGTTATGGGCACACCACTTAGCTTCCTGAGCTGTCTGTCCAGGACAGATATTAATGTTAGTAGAAGAGAGGAAACCCGCTACCACCCCACAAGTGCGGCTACTCTTTTTCGATAAGCAGCAAGGGATCTTTTTTTAAGCACTTTTCCATAGACAGGATAGCACAAACCATCGCCTTTTTCAAACTACCGTAGTTATGGAACCATTGGTCAGTGTAAGTAGTTACACTTTCCCATTGAGACTTGTGGAGCACTCACTCTGGGTTGGAGTTGGTACTGAGATTAAAAATCCCATGCCTCGAAGTCCTGAGATTTGATCTCAGTACCAACCAGCCTCAAGCTGATAGCTTAACCACTGGGCCACATAGGCCATTCTACATATTATTTTATTTCCATGATAGTTTATAGGCATGTTGAGATATTTTAAAAAGATATTTAAAAAAAGGTTTATGCCTGCTGTGTCATAAATTTCCAAAGCTGATTTAAAAATTAATTCTTCAATTTTTCTAGTTTTATTATTTTACAGAAGTTTTAAATTAAGTTTGTGTCAAAACTAGTTTAAACCTTACTTAAATATTTCTTACTAGAACTAATTATAACATTCTGATAATGAGTTAATTCTGTTTGATAATAAGTGCATGACTTGATATTGTTATTTTTTAAAGGTCTTCATTATCAGTCCAGACAAGAAACTAAAGTTATCCATTCTGTACCCTGCTACGACTGGAAGAAACTTTGAGTGAGTGATCAACAACCTTTTTTTATTTCCATGATTAACTTACATTCCAACTAGTAAACAAACATTTAAATGTATACACAAATATCTAATCATATATTAATTCATATAATTTAGTTTATATACTTGTCTTTTGGTTTTAAAAATTAAACAACAACTCTTTAGCCAATTCCATAGAATAATGAAGTTTTAATTAAAAAATTAGTTGAAAAAGTATTGTTGATTTTGAAAGATAACCAAAATGTGTTTGTAGTTTATTTTTTCATTTGTTCTACTTTATTTAACGTGAACTTTTTAATTTTGCCTCTAATATCTGTTTAATTAAGTGATATTTTGTGTGAATTTGAATATCATAGATTTATACTGTAGAATTATCTGTTTTGTTTTACATTATACATGTTCTATTTTAAGTGTACATATTATTATTAAAATCTTTAATAGCCATGATTCAGTGTCCTGACATGACCAAAATGTGTCAGGAATAATAAATTAAAAAAAAAAATCTATGTTTAAATCTGAATTTGGTCTCATTACAGTGAAGTTCTGCGAGTGATTGACAGTCTTCAGCTGACGGCTGTTAAGAAAGTTGCAACACCTGTTGACTGGAAGGTAGCACAATCCGTTTCTTTTCAGGCCAATCTTTAGATTTTTCAATTACGAACTTTGACCTAGTCAGAAGTGTAGACTTGTTGGATGGATTTAAAAAAAATACACGTTGATTGAAATCTTTGTAATTAATGTTGATCTCACAAAGTTTTAAGTTCAGACTTTAATACAATAAAAGATTACTTTGCTTTTATCTGTAAAGGAAGCACTAGATCTATTATATTGTATTTCTGTATACTTGTAGTTTAAAGTTATTGTTTTTGTTACTCAGAAATTTCTTGTTTTTGTTTAACATCTATATTCAGAGCCAGGGTGCTATAGTCAGTAGTCAGAAATTTCTTGTAAAATATATATACATTCATAGATGTATGGGTATATATAGAGGATTCGTCACGAGTGTTAATATGGGAAATATCAACCAAGGCTTCGTTAAATCTGTATTTGCCGAGCCTCTGGAGAGGTAAATACACATTACCAGGCCAAGGTTGATATTTCCCATATTAAAAATCTCGAGTGACGAATTCTATTTATCACATGACTTTTAATTCTGTTTTTCCCCACAAATATCAACGATAAACAATTCTGCAAAACTAAAGTAACAAACTTTTAAAGCGTATTAATATATTTGCATATT
>JAUTWP010032325.1:0-13327 GCA_033042655.1 Cyathermia naticoides
ATGCTACTACAATTAATTTAAAAATAGAGAATTAGACGCTTTGCCAAAATGAGGGATATTTACCAGCTTATATTTTTTATCCATTATAATTTTACACCCCTTAATTGCCCCTGGGGTAGTTAATTGGTCTTGGGATTCCCGTGGGACAACCATCTCGTTGAATTGAGAGATAAATCCAAGGGGCCAGGGGGGTGCAACCAACCTAGCACTTGTCCCTACGCACTAAAAACGCCCTATCCTATGCTCCTATTTATGCAACCATAAGTGAACTCCTATCAATGTTGTTGATGCTGAGATGGTCAACGATGTCATCGTCTAAGGGACATAATCCGTGTTACACATTTACAGAACGTATATGTAGCCTTGATTTGTGAAGATGGATTAACCGTAACACACTGTGTTACTGATTCAGTGATTGGTAACTGTAACATGATTTGTACTATTTAACGGTGTGAAGTGAACTTAATAATAAACAACTGTAGTGATTTTTTATTACAAATATATATAACAAACAATATTTACAAAACGTCATTTCACTATAATCTGTGATTGGTCTGACTCCACATTTTCTATGGGCGTATTTAAAAGAGTTTACATGTTATAACAAACAGGCGTCTGATATAATAGCCTGGCTCTGAATGAAGACGTTTAACAATTTGGCCTGACTATGACAAACAGTTATGTACAACACGTCAGACCACTGTAATAATTATATGATTGGTCTGAATCCACTCTGTGGGTGTGTTCATGCTGTCTATCATGGTTTACACGTTGTAACGAGTATAACACGTCATGTCACTGTAATCTGTGATTGGTCTGAATCCACGTTCTCTGTGGTTGTGTCTACACTGTCTATCATAGTCTCTTCCTTCTGCTCCAACTCCTGGGGGTGTCGGGATTTTACGTGGCGCTCCAGATCACGCCGCCTCACAAGAACTTTGCCGCAGTACTGACATCGGTACGGCGTGTCTCCTTCCGCGTGTAGACGCACGTGCTTATTCAGGTTGCTAGGGTCACCAAATGGACGCAAACAAATTTTGCATTTCAGAGGTTTATAGCCTGTGTGTGTACGTAAATGAATCTTGAGCCCATACTTACGAGAGTACAGTTTACCACAGTATATACACAGATGTCCCTTTCTCGATTTACTCACATACACAGATCTTGGTAAAAGATCCAATGGTTCACCTTCTTGTTCGGACGGAAGTGGAAAATTGAAACCATGCTCGGTTGACGAATGCGCATGAGCACATTTCTGACTAAGGTTGCCATGATAGCCGTGTCGATCGACTCCTGAACTGAGGGTAGATTCAGACGTGAGAAGATGGTCATATGAGAAACAACGTGGAGGCAAGCTGGGAAGAGGTGGTGTGGTTTGTTCCGCACTGCACAGAAGTCTGTTGTGTTTGTGGATATTCTCCAGGTATGGGTAACACAGTGTGAAATTGTCCATGGTTAAAGGCATAGCGGGCTGGTGAACTGGCTTCCACATCTGAAGAGCCAGTGGTAGTGCTGAGATGGTGGAAGACAGAGAATTGCTATGTTCTCGTGTTGACAGATTCAGAACTCCTGAATCACTGCCAGGCGAACTGGAACTCTGTACAGTGGAGTCTGGTTCGGTATCTGCAGTGTCTCGTTTAGTGAGGCGTGGTTTAAACGCAGACAGTTCAGACAGATGGCGAGGGGTCATCTTCCTGTTGATCTTGTACCAACTTTCAGAAAGTGACGGAGATAACACCGCCGACAGTCTGGGAAGAAAAGCTCCCATTGGAGGGAGTGGCCGGGTGAGAGGGAGAGTTCTAGAGTCACACACACCGGGATGAAGAGATCTGGACTCACAAAGGCTGGATGGGAGACTCCTGGAATCACAAACGCCAGGAAAATCAAATGGGGTCTTCAGTGATGTCAGAGACATCAGTCTACGTCTATCGACATGGGTTCGATTCTCGGGACATCTGAATCTAATATGCGCTTTCAGCGTGTTGGGATACTTGTAGGTTTTCCGGCACTTTGAACACATGTATTCTTGGTTTCCTGCAATAAATAAAATCCATGATAATTATATGAATCCATTCTATTGATATTGATGGTTTATCAATGTAAAAATAAGACGATTGATAAAACAGGAAAATGTTGAAGGTTCAAGATAAAAGACCGAATTTGAATTGGAAAGTGCTTGAACACTTATTTAGTGCTGTAAGAACGTTAAATTTTTGTCCAATTGGAAAATTATAATTATTTAAAAATGCTCTTTCAGTAATAAGCTGTTATTAAGCATACCTGTCAAGTTTATGTTTTTTTATGCTATTGCACGTCGGAAAAATTATCTACAAAAACTACACTCCAATGTCTGAATCAATATCTTATTTTGACCTTGTTTTAACAGCGATTCACAAGTCAGACCCTAGCGGCCATGGCTATGCTCTCTTGACTCTTGACCATATATAATATATGTATGGCATCCAAAAGCCGATGTCGATGATAAAAATCAATGTGCTTTAGTGGCGTCGTTAATAAAACACTTTACTTTTCTTGAACTCTGCACTATGCAGAGATACGGTTTTGAGTATGATAACAAGTGACGTACTAAGACTACACTGAACTGAACTATTCAAACTGACCTCTAATGTTGTCTGGCATAAGGAAGGGGATGCCCACGCATCTCGCCAGGTCGTCGCTGTACCACACCAGCAGTTCCTCGCTCTTCTGTATGGGACGCTGCACGCGCAGGTGCACGTTGTCCTTGTCGTCGCGGTAAGCCTCCACGTTCTGCTCGTGCCGGTCACGTGCTGGCTGGATGAACTGAGGCCAGTGTTTCGTGACGTCAACTGCATGATGAAGGTAGTTTGACCCCTGACTTGTGACGCCATGTTTTACCAGGAGTCTACCGTCTTCATAATGGACCTACAATTAGATAACAAATTTAATTATACTTAATTATTCACAAATCATAAAACTCGATAAAATCCACCAATTCTACAAATTAAGAACATAGAACGAAAAGTATATGTAAGCGAATTATGATTAATTTTGAAATCATTAAATGTAGTATAGAAATATATTTGAAAAGCAGACCATTAAGTACGTATAGCGTACACAAATGCAACTCGGTACCCATTAGGGGCGGCCCCTGTTGTTGTTTTTTGGCCGTTCTTGAAAAGTTCTCTGGTGGAAGCATGCAAATAAATTTACCAGACTTCCAACCAGGCTGTTTCCTCCACACAGCAAATGATGATGAAAAATAAATCTCCTTCAAGCTGTTGTGTAATGAAAAGTAAATGTTATTATAATGTGACAAACTCATGATGTGGCAACTCTGAGGTTCGCTTGACCATGTAAACATAATAACTATTGTCGGTAAACAGCCACATGTCACATAAACTGTATGAAAACAGCCAATTTGTCAAAAACTAAACACTTCGGTGATCTTGTAAGTTCTCTAAGTTGACAAGTCACCTGTTCAAAGTCGTTAGCAAGTCTTTATCAAACAATGTATAAAATATACACCACGGTGATTCAGTTAATTACATAGCAGGTCGTGTAGTAAGTGAATACATTTACATGAACAGTATTACTGTCAGGTTTTGTGTATAGCATAGGCATTTAATGTGTGCTGTTAATGAATTTATATTTTAAGTCAGTAACATTATTATTAGACCAGGAGTATTAGCTAAAACATTGAACAAATTTATTTATAATTTTTAAATACATGGGTGCAATAATACTTACAGAAATAAACTGGATCGGATCCAGCTTTTCTATGAAAAAGGCACTATTGAAAAATTACACACGGTTCACATGGACCACAATTAATATAATAGTGCTACAACAGGGACGCTGGAAGACGTATTCTACAGTAATAATAATTTTAAAAACCTAAGTAAATTGTAAAAAAAATCTTTAAAATCCTACATAAAAGGGGCACTTCAAATTCGAGGGGGGTCCGGACCATTTGGACCCCCATAGATCCGCCCCAGATAAATTAAAGAGACTATTAAAAGTCTTTGGAGACCAAAATCCCATCTCTTTTGGAGTCAAGCGAACACACGCATTGACATTTTGATCATGATAATAATATACTATACAGGGTGTCTCAAAAATATACGGAAAAGTTATTTAATGGCAAAAACACAATAGATATTTTCAAATAGTTTGTACATGGCCATGTAGCTAAAATATGCAAGCTGTTGTCCCAAAGCAGTTTTCAATTCTGACATTCCGTTTTAACGTCTTAATCCTTTACTTTTCAAACCACATGGTCAATATAAGCTCCTTGTCGTCCAGTGACTGCCTGAATTCTAACTGTGGTTTGGGACAAAAACGTACATGCTCTGGCTTCGTGACAATGCAAACGATTTTTTTAAATATCTATTTGTATATTAAATTTTATGCCATTAAAATACTTCTCCGTACATTTTGTTTAGACACTTTATCTGTTCACAGTAGCGTAGTTATTAATAGTCATACAGCTTATCTCATTATCCATATCTTCACAAAGGATACAAAAAGAAAACATTAAGAAACGTCTATATGGTGCGAGGTACTTGTGTGTGAACCCAGCATTCGGCCAAGATGTTTTACAAACACTACCACCCAAACCCATTGACAGTCAGACACTACAATACACGTCCACGCGCCACGAGAGCTCTAGTCACCGGGGTAACGGGTGGTCAAGCCTTTTTTCAAAGAGCTTATTGTTGGAGGACAGAAGCAGGAATGATCTGGGTTTGTGATAGGAGTTGCTCAGTAAACAGAGTAAAGAGATCTGTGAACTGGCTGGGCACAAGTCAGTCATTAACTCCGTGGCGGGACACAATGAATTGAAGTAAAGAGTCCTCGACGTCAGAAGCCAACACTTCCCTCTTTGGTGATGCCGCTCTGCACAGGTAACCGTGCTGGCCGCAGGTATTTCACCTGCAGACGAGTGCTCATATCAGATGAGTCTTTTTACATGTTTTACACAGAAACATGTCGGTCAATATTCCATATTTCTCGTCAAGTGTTTGGTGTCGGGTTAATGCATGGTCAAAAAACATATTCTCACTGAATTTTAAATAAGATCAAGAGAAACAAACTTGATTCATTGTTTGGAAAAAAGGAGCAGGTTGCAACTGCGAGTAAATCGTCTGCCTGAGGTGCGGTGGGTCGTCGGATCGGTTCCTTTCGATCAACCCATTAGGTGATACAAAATGTATTTAATTCTAGCCTGGTAATCACAACTGGTTCATCAAAGTCCTTGGTATGTGCTATTCTGTCCATAGGGACGTACATATAAAACATTTACTATTTATTGAAAACAAAAGCCTTTGTAGAGACAGCGGTGTTCTTTTGAAGATATTGTTTCGAAATTACCTTATGTTTGACATCAGTATTCTAATACTAATAGCTGCTGATCAAACATTGTGTCGTGATAATAATTATTATTGTTAAAGAAACATTCCTTTGTTTATGTTCAGCAATACACTAGAGTAAAATATGACAGAATAATATTTAACGTGCTTACATCACCAGAGATGTTCAAATACAAAATCTGACATGAACCAGGTTATTTATAATAAATTATGGCATTGTAATGACGATATCCAGATTAAAATATTAAAACATTAAAGCAGTGTCAGAATTGTGTTCTATTATAATAGTTCTCATTATGTTCTATATTAAGTTTGAAATGAGGGAAAATGAGGAGTGAATCCAAAATAACTGTCGACATTTGCGACTTAAAATAAATTACATAACGGATTTTAAAAATTGAAAGTTGCGTTTGAAAAGGTAAACGTGTCGACTGAGAATCAGGAGCGAACCCCAAAAAACTGTCGACATTTGCGAGTAAAACAAATTACATAATGGATTTTAAAAATTGAAAGTTGCGTTTGAAAAGGTAAACGTGTCAACTGTCGCATTTTATAATGTAACTTTTTCAACTCCTGGCTGGAGATCATGACAAATTATTTGTTCATCAGTGTGACGCCAGATCTAGACAGTGACGTGATCGTTTCACCTGGACAGCAACAGTGGGACCGCGCCAAGGCGAAACTCTCCGCCATTCACTAAACAAATCAAAATGGCGGCTTCCTTAACGCGGACAAATGTCTGTGAAATTGCTTCAATGTTTCTACGTTTTGCTTTGAACGTGTTTAATTCGATCTGATTACAATAACAATTGCTAAGCAGCGCGTGATCATTATGGGAAGTGTCGGATCACAGTCTGTTTTACACTTGGTTGACAGATCACAACAGATTTATCATGTCCTCTGAGAACATCGCTTCGTTCTCATTGGACGCCCGGCGGGGAGGGCACGTGCCTGCCACGTTCTCTCTGTTAGCAACCGGCGTCAAGCTGATTAACTCCAATATTTTCAAATTATTTAAATAAACTATCTTCTTGACGGCGTACCAATAGTAAACAAAACTAATCCACATGTAGTCTTTTTAACAAAGCGACTTTTTAATTTAAAGAAGAACGTATTCGTTCTTGATCTTTTTCAACATTAATCTTAATTGAAAGTTTTAGTTGGGTTGGGTTAGGATAGAATGAGAAATATATTTATTATTTATTGACGAACTAAGTTATTTTGTTAGGCTTCCATAAGGTAAATTTTACTTACAGTTTATGAAGCAAACTTTCATAATATTATTTTGTTTGAAAAGATCATTTTGATTAGTAATCACAATGTGTCGATCATTTGACAAAATGGTCAGAACATTTTATTTGAATTTTTATGTTTTGTTTTTTAATTGAACTGTCGGGTAATTATATTGAAATTGTAAATTATGACAGCAATGAGGTTTCTAGTTTTAAGCGTAATTTCTCAAAATACGACTGGATTATTTTTAGATATGTAATTTAAAAGTAAATAATATAATATTAATATTTTACCATGTAATTACATGTACATAGTATTTTTTTATTTGCATTAACTTATAATCGTTTATTCTGTTTTTATTTTTAGTTAGAATAGCATTTTGTTTAATCTTTGGCGTTTTAAAATTAAATGGCTTTTTTAAATTTATTTTTAGCAATTTTACATATTTACCATAAAGGTTCGACTGAGCATTTATTTAACCAAATTCTTGTTTTCAATAAAATAAAGTAATATTAGGAGTTATATCGATAATTTATTGGTTAATTTCATTTTTAAATTTGATATTATTTTTCATTTTTACCCCAATAATTTTTGTAATTGATAATTATTAGCAAAAATGTAAATATTTGAGTATTAAAAACACTACTGTGTGTGTATGTGTGAGTGTGCGTGTTTGAAATAAAAAGTAAATATTATATCAATAATAATATTAATTAATAATATAATACAATGTATTATATATGTATAATTTATTTTAATATACATGTATAAACATAAAGTATAATTAATAGTATGTAAGAAAATTGTCATCGCTAAATAAATTAGTTAATAAATTATGTTAAAACAATCCAGTTTACACGAATTAACAAACATGTATTATAAAATTAGTTACATTGTTAAATAGATAATTAAACATGTTTCAGATAGGCTTACTCCACAATTTTAGGTTGAAAACTAATTTGAAGGTATAAGTTATCATAGTTTTAAAACTAGTTTTCAGTTGTATTGCATAACGGTATATCATTCATTGTAAGTAGTCTCTCCAATAAATCATATCAATTAATTCCTCAAATAAGTTGAAAATTCAGAATTGCTAAAATATGTATTAAAAAAATTAAACACTGAATAAGTAAACAAAAAATATTTCCCCCTCAAAAATAAATAAAAATAAAATAAATAATAATAATAAAAAAATTAATAAAATTTATAACTTGTCACATTATTAAATAAGTAAAATATAATTGTTTTAAACAAACTCACCTCCAGTGTGTATTTAACACTATGTTCATCACTGGTATTCACACCAATAGGTATGTGAGCAGGGTATGGGCCGGCGCTAGCCAGGGTGGGTAGATCCGTTCCGGCTATCACCCCGACATGGTCCTGGGGGTTAGTCGACAGTACCCGTCCGACAAGGTTGTCTTCTGCTGCCATTGTGACAGTCGAGAGCAGAGTGAGGGGAATTTTATCTGCTGTTCCCTTTTCTGTGACACTAGTTTCATTTTTGCATATCTGTGTGAAAAAGTTCCCTTTCCACAGCTGTCTGGCATCACTTGAATTCCATCTTATAATTTTTACTTTTGTCATACCTCGAGGATAGCTCGCGCTGCCTACTCGCGTGCGGGCATGCGCATTGATGGAGGAAAATTGACAACGGACCAATGGCGCGTGCAGGGGCGGTGTATCTAATTAATCAACAACTAAACAATATGTTTTCAAATTCATGTTTAAAATACTCGCATAAAGTGCTGCTTCGTTGGTTGTGAAAGAAAGTCCCCTTCTAGCATCGTGTATATATTCGTGTAAGTTCTCTTTAATAAAAATATATAATATCACTCATTGAACTGTTGTGATTCAATGTCGGGTGATAATTATAATAATTATAATATTAATAATTATTCTACATAATAAATCCTGGTGTTTTTTTAACGAAAAATAATGACTTCTCATGGTTGACTTCCTCTTATAATTAAATCTTAATATTATTCTACTAGCAGGTCCATGTTTGTTTTTTCTTGATTCTGTGAAGTATTTTCAAATCCTACAATAAAATCAGAACTAAATTGGACCTATAATTAACGTAATTAATTCATTTAATTATTAATTCTGAAATTTCTTCTATAGTTATCAGAATAAAATATCAACTTTATTAAAGGAAATTTATGACACTAATGGAACGATAGATAAGAGTTAAAAGTTAAAACATTAAAATTACGTTTCCCAGACCACATAGAAATAAATTTAAAAAAACAAAACATTTAGAGCTTTTCCTGTATAGGAATATGTGACATAACTAAGTTAATTTTTTGTTTAGTAAATTACTTTTAATTATAGTG
This sequence comes from Cyathermia naticoides, assembly GCA_033042655.1. Taxonomy (NCBI): domain Eukaryota; kingdom Metazoa; phylum Mollusca; class Gastropoda; order Neomphalida; family Neomphalidae; genus Cyathermia; species Cyathermia naticoides. The sequence goes on from JAUTWP010032325.1 coordinate 8,921, forward strand.
TATATTTATATTTACAAAATATTTTATTATTGTTTCTAAAGACTGTTTTTCTTATATACAATGTATATTTTAATAATTATATTTATAGTTGTATAATTTTGTTCTCTATTATTTGTTCCTGGCCTAACTTGAATTGCAGTTATAAAAATAGACGAAAATCTGCTTTTAAAATGGCTAATTTTGTTATCCAAATGACATAATTTAAAGATTTCCCGGACTCCCTCTCTCCATAAACAGTTCGTCCTTAGCTTACAACTAAAATTAGTTTATAAACATTACCCCCTTCACACCATTTAAAAATGATGACAGTCCAGTGTAAATATCCAGATTCATATTTTGAAAACAGATTCAAGATTAGAGTATAATTATACGAAATGTACATAGGACAGTACATGTTGTTTAACGTCCACATTCAGAGCCAGTCTGTTACAGCATAACCTCTCCTTGGCACAGTTTATGGTTTTATCCATCCACGGCTTCCAATGTACATAAACTATTGCCATAAAGGTATGAAAATACTATTGATTGGTTTATCTCTAGATTGACCTTTCACAAGGATTGAGACAATGTGTCTAATGAATTACGGAGGATACTCCCCCGGATATTTTTGGAACATATAAAAAGTAAAGTTTGTTTTGTTTAACGATTCCACTGGAGCACATTGATTTTTATCTTATCAGCGGCTGTTGGACGTCATTCATATGGTCATTTTGACACATTTATTTTAGAGGAAACCCACTACCACCATATAGACTACTCACTCCGATAAACAGCAAGGGATCGTTTATATGCGTTTTTCCACAAGCAGGACAGTACATACCACGGGCCTTGTTGACGATAGAGGATGGATGTTGCTGTCATATGAAACACATAAGCAAGTGATCTTTTATATGCGTTTTCCCACAAACAGGACAGTATATACCACGGCCTTTGATGACGATCGAGGACGGGTGTTGCTGTCATATGAAACAAAACACAACAAACATACCAACAATAAAACAAACTTCAAACAGTTACCTCAATCTAAAGGAAATTGAGAAAACCTGTAATGCATTAATTATCCAGTAATCACTGAGATTGTCACTCACAGTAAATCAAAAACAGCATGAGATTATAGAAACCCGGCATCCGGAACGAAGCACGTAATCTGAATCTAGCTATCAAAGGCGAGATTGCTGATATTATAGTACCTGATACCAACAAAGCAAAATATGTCTTTAAGACACTAAATTTAAACGTTCTTCTATAATCAAAGGTACTATGTATTGGCCTGTTTGCCAATCTATTTCTTTCACGGAAATAAATATTGTTTAAACCAGACGTTTTACTAATGAACAATGAATGTTAAAAATAAATAATTCTCTGATTTCCTATAATCAAAGACATAGACGTTTAATTCTGTGATTTCCTCAAGTGTTGTATAAAAGCAGATGAGAATCAATGTTAGACACATCAACACATCACAGTACAGCTAACTTGTTTAATAACAAGCAAACGAATCATGAATTTTATGAAAATTCTCATAGTTGTATGTGGTAAGATCTTTATTATGATTATTTGAAAGTTTTTCATCGAAAAGATTTGTCAGTCGATTGAAAAACTATTAATTATATATTTTTTATTTTCTAAAGCATGGTCGGACGTAGAGGGCTGAGAGTTTAGGGGGTTGGTAAAATAAAAGTAAAGTGTATTATTTAACGACGCCACTGTAGCACATTGATTAGATCTTATCATTGACTATTGGACGTCATTCATAGGGTCATTTTGACACATTTCCTTTTAGAGGAAACCCCCTGCCGCCACATAAGCTACTCTTTCCGATAAGTAGCAAGGGATCTTTTATATGCACTTTCCCACAGACAGGACTGCAGATACCACGGCCTTTGGTGAACCAGTTGTAGACCATTGGTTGGGGTGGGGTGGGGTGGATTGCATTGTATGTCTTTTGTGATGGATTATAGCATTATTATTATTATTTGATGTTTGCTTTATTATTCAGGGATGCATAAATCGCTTGTCCAGGAACCCAAGAAAACTACATACAGGCTTCAAGAGCGACCAATTATAATCAAACTGTCTCTTTAATGTTGTTGACAACTTAAAAGCCAAATGTACTGGCCACCAATTTCATTGCAACCAGTAAATTGTGTTTGCACCCCATAAATTGTACTGGCAACCAAGAGATGATGTTGGGAAACCAAACAGTAACTGCTGGGAACCAATATGATTTCAAATTTGTGCACCCCTGCAGTATTTATATTTAAGTTTAAACAAAAATCTAAAAAACAAATTGTATTGAATGTTGATGTTTAGTTGATGAATCAGTAAAACACTCATGACAAATATGGTATAATGTGTTAGTGTATTGTTTTAAAGTCTGTAGTGTTTTAAAGTCTATATTTAAATTGTATTTTTTTAAAGTCTATATTTAAATTGTTTTTAGTTTCAGTCACTATGCTAGCTGGAGCAGAAGCTTGCTGCTGTAAATGTTGTAAGTGTTGCTGTAAATGCTGCTGTTGTAAGTGTAAATGTTGCAAGTGTTGTGACAAGTAAACTACGTGAGCAGCACGTGCAACCCGTGTTTAATCCGGTAAGTAATTGATTTTAGAAAACACATAGTCGCTTATTTAAACATTAACATAAACTTCCACCCCAACCTAAAAATTCCCTTGAAAATACAATAATATATATATTGTACCTCACATGTGCACGCGCCATATCCCGAAAATAAAGTTTGATTAACAAATATAAAGGATACTAAACGAGCACGTGTATTACAAGCTCTACATAATCGTATGTCATAAGCGAAAGCTATATTTATGTACAAATTAAAAGACACGTGTTGTACTACAAACTGTAGCATAGAGAAACAAGTACATTATATCATAATACAGTTTATTTGAAAAGTGAATTTTATTTCCATTGTGACTTATTTGAAAACTGGGTTGATTATCAATTTCGTTTTCTCTTATTCTACCTATTTAGCTTAAAATAGTTCGTTTATATGATTGTCAGTATAAATGCATAAATTATCTGATTATGTGTTTCCTATATATGGCAGCTGTTTGAAATTGTGTTTGTTCTGCTGTGGTATTATTACTTTTTATCTAATTTTCAGGTATTGGGGAACATTTCAGTCTTCCACATGAAGAAAGGAGCTGAGAGAAAATAATAATAAAATAATAAGTAATAATAAAATGTTTATAATAATTTATATCATTGTTTATTTTTATTGCTTACTCAAAAGAAGAAAACAACACTAGAATTAAATACTCGTTTCCATCCTGGTGACTGTTGTTTAGAATAAAAACGAAATACAGTGGACTTTCTAAACCAGCATTTGTCTAATCCAGATTTCTGTGTGTAAACCAGAACAATTGCAAAGTCCCATCCATCCAATTAACACTGGATAAAATCTGCCTATACTGGCACTCTGTCTAAATCGGCATGTTTCGTTGGGCTTAACTGAATCTGGTTTTAGACAGTCCACTGTATATTGTTTTAAATGATTAATTACTACTGTTTTAAGAGAAATAAATCCGTTAAACAAATAATGAAAACGTATTGACTTTAATTAGAATCACAGAACATCACTACTTATCTTGAAAAGTAGTGACCTTTCATTGGGAACGACTCCTGGCCCTGGTCAGAGGCTTTTCCCAATATGAGCGTGCTTGAACAGTTATCTGATGGAAGCACGTGAACAATTTTACTATGACTGTAAAGTAGTGATTAGATCACTACTTTAGACTGGTTCATACTGAGATTCACAGGATTTTAAAACATTATGCAATACAATTTAGCCTAAAAGTCTCATTTACAATTAAATTGTGGTTGAAATTTAAAAACATTCCATAAAGTATTGGTCTCCAAATGTGTTCTAAGAGGCTATAAATGAACATAATCCACCAACATAATTTGTAATGAATGATCAGTCTCCAGTGACAGCTTTCTCCTTTCTCTTCTCAAAATGAAAATATAAGTAACCCAATACTGGCTTGACTAAATGAAGTTTATTTTCTCTCGTATTGTTCCAATCATGCCGTCAGTTGAACAAAACATATTTTCTAATAATGTTATGCTTAAAATGAATGATAAGGTAGGCTATTTATAACAAATAGCAAACATACACGAAAATGTATTCCTTGAATGGGTAAACATTTTAAATTTAGTTTTCACACTTCCACATAATTAGTCAACAACAAGGAAAACACTTACTATATCACGTGACTGATTCAGATGGAGCACATGGGTACGACTAGAAAACTAACTATATCACGTGCCCAATTCCGCACATGGGTACAACTAGGAAACAGTTAATGTATGTGTGTGTGTGTGTGTGTTTGTGTGTGTGTATATATGTATCGATGTTTGTGTATGTGTCTGCATGTATTATTATGTATGTAT
>JAUTWP010032436.1:0-13324 GCA_033042655.1 Cyathermia naticoides
GATAATTAATCTGCTACATAAACTCAGTGTACAGGGAATTATAGTGCTGTATAACTTAGTGGTGAAAGAGTTAAAATCTTTTGTAGGATATATCGCTGGAACCGTAATTTGTGAAATCTCCTGTGATATTCTCCTAGGAGATACCACGTCTCATTTCCAACATAAAAAAATAGAAAAATCGCAAAATTTAAGGGGGCCCCTGGGTCTGCCACTGAATTAGTGAATCTTGTGAATCATAAGTGATTGGAAACATGGTAAGACATGATAATAAGTTCTATACTGACTATAATAATGTATTTTCTCTCAGGGATGAAGACATGATGGCGGTGAAACAGGAGCCTGGACTTGATGACGAGCACATTGAATACTTGGAACCTGAAGACCCGGATGAAGATGGGATCATGCAGGGAGATGATGACCAGGCTGACATGATGGCCGAGGAGTCCAGTGAGATGATTATGGAGGAGCACAGTGATGATGCGAGTCAGGAGCATGGCATTGAAGAAGCTACCAGTGAGCTGCTGGAGGCGGAGGAACAGGAGCTGCTAGCACTTCAGCAGATGCAGCAGGAGGCAGCAATGGTGGCCGTTGCAGCACATTCCAGTGGAGTCTGAATCTCAGTTATTTGTGTACAAATCAGAACAGTGTGCCATGTGGTTGTGCTATCAACAGTGGCAAATCTGGCCTCAGTGGTTAAGCTATCGGACTTGAGGCTGGTAGGTAGTAAGATCAATAGTGGCAAATGGTGATTTGGCTTTCTAACTTTGGCACAATGAAAACTTATACAGTTGTGTAGCATTACCAAGATTCTTCAATTCGTTAGAATATTTTAGACAGATTTGTGAATTTTTTGTTCATCCAAGAATTTGAAGAATGGCTTTATTTTATTCAAGACTTGAATTTTGGATGGCAGAAGAGGATTTACGTTCACAAAGGACTGTTGTTATTTGGATGATGTTATAGTGAAGATTTCACTTGATGCATTGGGCCACACAGTTGATGAGCGTTAGTGTACTGTAGAGAGTCTGTCTCGTTTATACTAGTGCACCATGGACACATACCGGGTGCCTCCTTGTGTGTGTGTTTCAATTAGACTGGGTGAAAGACTTTTAAGAATTGTTTGTACAAGACTTTAATTGTGCTATTATTATCAAGTGTTTTAGTTTTGTCCAGAAACAGTTCTATCATTTTTATTATTGATCGATATAAATGTGTGAAATTAAATAGGACATGGTTACGGGATAAAACTGGAGGCCTTGTAACCTTGAACTTTAGATTTGTTATTTTAATGGCAAATCCAGGGACCCTTATTTTTGGGGGTCTTTTTGTACGATCTCGGTGGATTGTCTCATTTGATTTGTATGTTTAAATTTTCACTAATGTACAATTTGAATTTTATAAGAGATGAATGCTAAAAATCAAAATTAGTATAACTTTTTACTATACTAGAGCAAGGTGCTGAAGCTAGCAGACGACAGGGTTTTCCTAGTGAAGATCTATATGTTAAGTAGAAAGTTGTATAGTTCACTATCTTATGTGCACCTGCATTTGTGTGTGTGTTCTACATAATTATAATTCAGCCCTCGAAATAAGTTAAGGCGGAAATAAAAATTAAGTTTGTTTGTCCTGACCCGACCGACCCACAAACATTGACCCGTGTCAAAATCTTTTTTGACCTCTTTTCGAGAAGATTTTTATTGGTTTTACCAATTTCAATTAATAAATCATGTAGCTAAATATACATGGAGCAAAAAAATAATTCCTACTTACCTACCCACTTTTGAAATTACAGGTCAGAAATGGGCAAACAAAATTATTTTTAAGGATAGCCTAATAATTGGTCAGGTACATTGTCAGTTATAACCATGTATTGCTATAACCAAACCTGGGATGTTCAGGAATACAATCTCATTAGTCTACTAAACCAGTACCACCGAAAGGTTACTAGTCTGTTAAAATATCTACTAGTCTACAGCACATGTTATAATACAAACTGCACTCACGTGATCACCCAGTGAAATCAAATTGGTCAGGTCAGATCAGGTAATTTATTTACATGCTTCTACTAGAGAACTGTTCAAGCACACTTCATTGGGAGCAATCTCATTTCAAGAATTGAAAAATTATATTGGGATGTGAAAAGAATTTAAAACACTTACATGTATTATAAAAAAATATGTATATTTTCCCATGGAAAACTCCCAATTAAATAATGTGCCAAAAGTAAAATAAAATGCCATTTTAAATATTACATGTGTATACAATTTTTATAATGCATGAAAGTATTTCATTTTATAACTATTTTGATATGTGGTTTCAGTGCTGACAAAAACAGCAACTGTGCTAAAGACCAAAACATATTTCACTATTAAAAAATTATATTCATATACAGTCAAACCTGTTTTAAGCAGCCAACAAAGGGAGTAACAAAAAGACAGATGTCTGCTTAATACAGGTTATAATTATACTAAATTAGTTTATTTGGGAGAATATAAAGGTGACCTTTGAAGACAGGTGGCTGCTTATTACAGGTGACTATCTAGAAATGTAAATTATTGGGTCTTCTCTCTGATACTTATTTCTGGGGCTGCTTAGGCAGGTTTGACTATTTAGAAATGTAAATTACTGGGTCTTCTGTCTGATACTTATTTCTGGGGCTTTATTTACAAACATTGCAGTGATGAGTGTGCAATAAATTGTTTTACCAAATGGGCACAATATTTTTGATCTCAGATAAAGCAAATTTTAATATTTTGACAGGCAGTGTGCTATCACAATGTCCCATTTAATAATTTGTACTGGCTTTGTAGAAACCTTGCGTCTCAGAGAAATATTTATTATATATGTATAGATGAAAGTTTATATTGTCTAGCACGTGACGAGACATTTGTCACCATTCCCATGTTTTCAAGACAATTATACATGCATTTTTTATCATTGAGAACATGTATTGTTTTCATTTGTTAAGAGTGCTTGTAAATCAAGATGCTTAGTTATTTTTTAAAATTTCAGCTGATGCTACGTCTTTCCTCATACATACCAAAGGGATTGATAAAAAGATATGCACCAACTTCCAACCAGTTTTTTAACAATGTATTATACCTTTGAAATGATTTACTGCAGCAGTGTCCAACTTAGTTTTATTTATTGTTTTATCAAACTATGTTAATATTAATATAGTGCTAAAAATAGTTTTGTTATTTTAGTATGTGATTTATAATAAAAATAGTTTAATACAATCATACCAATTAGACAAAAACATTCCATGTTAAACTTTATTTTTAATGTACTCGACCTTCAAGACAAGGGTGATGAAATACCAGCGAACTGGTTGGGATATAGTGCATATACTTTTTCATACAAATAATAATGGCATCGTGTGAATTTGATTGTGCTGGAAAGACCTATTGTGTTCATATTTGTATTTGCAAAAATCAAAATGAAATGACACTTGTTTTACATAGAATCCATAAAATGGAGCTTTTTCATTACAAGATAATGTTACTGGAGAGCATTACATGTTACTCTAAAACTGTCGACTTCCTGCGACACGTAGCGTGATGAAACGGTTACTTTCATTTAACTTATTGCTTTATTTGAGCATACCCTAAAAGGGTAATCATTGTTTGTTAAGATGTTTTTGATGTAATTCCAACTGAATTATGCGAAAAGTAACCTAGAAATTTGTTAATGATTTTAATGTTTGAAGGTATTGCAGTGTACATAGTTCCATGTGTTAGTTCACTGATGAGTAAGTTGATGATAACTTACTGAAATTGTTCTGCATGATTCTATTTTACAAGGTCAGGTCATATGGTTTAATGTCTACATTCAGAGCCAGGCTGTTATAGCAGATGCCTATTTTACAAGATTTAACCATTTGATTTAACTTTTATAAGTAATAATGAATAACATTTTAAAACTTTGTATTTAATGTGTCTTGTTTCCTTTTTAAAAAGATGGAATTTGATGTAATTGTTCTAATTTTGGTCTGTCAATTTATCAAAGAAAGAGTTTTTTTTTAAATATAATAAATTGTTTTTATTTCCAACCCTTTAAATTTGGATCATCTTGCAATGACAATTCTGTAGGAATATTAACAAAATAAATAATTCAACCTGTAAGTTTGGCTATCTGAATATTTTTGTCTAACCATAGTGATCATTTTCTGTACTAGTAGGCAAGTCATCCATTTTGTTTCATCATTTTTGTGAGCATACTAACCATATGCTTCCTGAGAGTCCTCAATATTTCCCTCCAAAAACAAAGTAGCAAAAATGATGAGTACCCATTAAAAAAAATCTTCATTCATCATTTATTTTTGAAAGCATTCACTACTCATTACCTCAACTCATGCGTACGATTTGTACACTCGTAAAAATGATGAAAACTATTTTTGTATTGTCCAAACTGCTTATATAATTCATTACTGTTAAAATCATTTGTGAACTATACTGTTTAGTATTTGTACACTGCAAGTATTTACCTCAAGATTTGAAAATTAAGGAGTTGTAACCGTGCTATTTTTTTCATGTGATCTGTTGGTATGGTACCCAAGAAATTGTTACTGTTATCATCTCTCATCTATGGTCATGAGCCATTGGTCATTGAATCAAAATCTGTGAATTTTCTCTAACCATGGTAATATGGATGTTTGTATTGATGCCGGCAGACTTAATATCTTCAAACCAATGAGCAGTAGACTGGCATGTGATATGAGCTAAGCACCAGCAGGGTCACAGGCCCCATTCCCCTTTAAACATTTATTTTATTTGACACAAAATTCCCTAAATTTATTAGAAACATTTCCCAATTTTGAACTTTTAGATATATTTTTCCCACTGTTTTTTAAAAGGGGACCCTAATTTTTAAGATAGGTTAAGTCACTGACCAGGCTTTTAACCTCTAAATCTGCATTTTACACATGGAGATGTTTGCTGTCTAAATGTAGTCAATATGTTAGTCTGAAACACATGAGGAGATTCAGATATCTCTTTGAAGTGGTGTAAATGAAAAATGACACCTATTGGATGGTTAATTTTTCTTATATTTTTATTGGTGTACAAAACATAAAACACTATCATTTCTTTAGATTTTTAAAATTTGTATTTATGTATTTATTTATTATTATTATTGGGGGCAAGGGTTGGAGGGTGTGTGAGGTGTACACCCTTTGCACCCCTCATGAATCTGCCACTCAAAAGCAGCAACCTTCTAAATGTTTAGGGTTGTATCTTGCATAGATCTGAATATTTTTTTTAATCTGTGTCATATGTAACAGAAAAAACAACTGTTTTGGTCCTAGCTTATACTGTTTTATGCTTTTCTTTAATCTGGGTGGATTTTCTGATACATTCTTACCGGTATTTTGATCCATTACATGCAAGTAAACTGCTCTTTGTTATGAAGATTTTAGCTCTGCAAATTGTACGAGTGTGTATTTTTAATCAAATAATGTCTTCCTCTGATTATACTTGTCTTAATGTTCGAAGCGTTGTGGTGAAAAACCCATCAGGAACTATGAAGCATAATCAACTATTTTAAATTGATTCAGTGTAATTTATGTACAGAATTTTGTCCTTTTTAGTATGTGGCAAAAAATCGGTGAATTAGATTGTTCATTATTGTGTTAGATCATCATTCTTATCATAGAATCTATTTATACATACATACGACAGATTGTTTTTGTAGTGTGGAATCAAACATAGCTGATGCCATAAATCTTCTACTGTTGCCATGGTAACTGGTCACAATCCAAGTGTTAGTTATTGTTGGGATCTAGAATTGGCAAGTTTGTTGGTTGTGTGGTGCATTTTTAAACCTGTTTCTTCGTGTTCACACTTCATCTGTTGGGTTTAATTAACAAACATTTTACCCAGTAGCTAGATGTCTCAGACGAATCACTCTCGTTCAAAAAAATATCCAGGTTAAAATAAAGTTTATTTTATTTAAAGGGACTAGACAATGTTATTTAATACAGTTAAATCTGTTTAATAATCAAAATGTAAAAGGAAAAGATAACTCGTCATATTACATAAAACTCAGTTATGGTTCTTGGCAAAAAATATAATAGAGGGCACTGTTTCAGTAAAACAAATCGTAATTACGTATTTAATTAATTGACTATTAACCAGCAATATGTGTCAAAGCACATAAAATAAATCTTTGTTGGCTACATCAGTTATTCACTCACCGATCTGGAAATGTGCGTGCTCAAACTGTAACACTCAAGAATGATAATCGAGAAAAAAAAAACCTCGAGGTCAGTTTTGCAATAGTTTGCTTAAACAAAATTAATGTTGTTTTATTATTAAGAAAAACTTTAGTTTATCTGTACTTTGAACTTATGCAATTTGCAGAAAGTTCATGATTTTATTTTCATTTTCCATAATTATAATCCTTGAAAGGAATTAAAACAACAGAAATAATACATTTCTAGTAACTTTAATGACATCACTAAAACTCATTGATGTTTATTTTATTATCGGCTATTGGACGTCAAACATATGGTCATTCTATCACACAATGCTACTAGAAACAATAGAAACAAAGGAAAAGATTTGAAAATAACTTATTCATTAGTCCTGTTCTTTTTTTTGTATCTCGAATTGACATTTTAGTAATATTTTTACTTAAATATTTGATATCCATGTAAATGAGACATAATTATATTGAAATTTAAAAAAATTGGATATGCATGTAAATTTGATATTGAAATTTAAAACTGGATAATAATATAAATTAAACACTGAAATTAAAAACACTACATTCATCTAAATTAGACATTGAAATTTAAAAACTGGACAGATGTTCGAATTCTCTGAGACATTTAGTTACCTACATTTAACTTCCATTTAAAGCCTTGAAATGCACTTACTAATACCAGGATTCATGTTTTTATAAAACCTGGACTCAACACTCAACCTTGAAGATTTGGACTTAATCTCCCTGTCTTGGACAATGGCGATGACCCAGGTCATAACTGGGGTCCAAGATAGGCGTCTGCTAGAACAACTTGTTCTCAATGTAGACGTTAAATCCTTTAACTTGACTTAACCTGCATGCACTTTATACAATGTTTAAGTCAAGTCGTTGAGTGGAGCCGCCCCTGGGCAGGGTTTCTGGGGATCCCTGAAGCTGTGCCCATGGGAGGCGTGCTTGAACACTTTTGTGACGTAAGCATGTAAAAATTATGTCCAGTCCTGTTGAGTGAAGATAGTTTTATAAGTACTGGTCCAGATGTTATTTATTACCTCGTCGTTTCATTTCATGACTATCAACCGATGAATTATGTTATTTTAAATTTTGTCCAATGTATAGTCCACGAATCTCAGCCGGTGTGTCATTTTAGTCATCTGTCATCAAGATTTTACAATTATTTTTCTTTTTATTTCTTTTAGTAACCTGGCTGAAGGTGTACAAGAAATATAGAAAACTGCTATGTACTAATAATAATGTACTACAAAGTTTGCATGTTTCTTTTTATGTTTATCATTGATTTTTCCTTTTGGAAAAACAGAGAAATGGTGTGGTTTTGTGAAGTTAACCTGTTTATTTTAAAACTGACAAATTATCAAATTGTTGGGAAGATATGACGTTGCTTTATGAGGTAACAGTAATAGTTTATTTGCGTTATGCATCATATGCATATAATACCAGTTTTATAATGAAATATAGTCAATAATAATTTGAAAGATTCTGGTTTGATAACATTTGAGTGCACATATTTTTTTATTATTATTATAGCATTCAAAGATAAAATTATGATCGTTGACCTAATAATCTTGATTCTCCATAAAGCTGTAGCACTATAAATGTCCATGATTTCAATTCCTCCTTTTATTACAAGCAACTTAGAATATTTTAATCTTATATAAATAATTAGGCCACACTTTTTTTATTTTTTGGATTACAGATTTTTATCACCATTTTAGTAGGTTGGGAGGCGAGAAGAAAAAAACTAAGCTGGGAATTTAGGATTTACATTTTTTTTGTTACATTTTGTGAAAGGGGGGAATCCATTCCGCTTTACAGTGGTCCAAAAATTAAACTGCTATTCCAAATATTGGCGAAGTCATGCCACGTTGTATACGATACTGTCAATAGGGGTAAATAATGTAAGAATGAAGAAGATGTATTGTCATTGGGGGGCCCTATAAATGGAATTTCTGGATCCGCCATCCGCCACTGGTTTCTAAATGCTTTATAAGCACAGGGCCAGGGCTCTGTAACTCAAAGCATACTTACAATAGACTATCATATGAAATTAGTATTGTTACGTCGATAGTAAGACTTATGTTTGCATTGAATTACAGGTCCCAGGTCCGTTAATTGCATTTTTTTTACTGCTTTTATAAAAAGGATAAGATTCAGGTTTTAAAACACACTGTGCCTACTGATTAAAGGTTTAGTGAAAGAGTATAAACTATAGAAAATCTCCATAAGGGAAGAAAACATCTTTCTAAGGGAAGTAACTATATACAAATAAACAATTTCTAAGGGAAGTAACTATATACAAATAAACAAATTTCAGCCACGGCCTTTACAAGAAATGGATATCAAAATAAAACTCTGTAATATCCATTATAACGTAAATTTTACGCAATAATAATTTTGTAAAATTTATGTTATAATGGATATTACCTAGTTTTATTTTGATATCCATTTCTTGGAAGAAGGTCAAAATTAATGGTCAAACATTTGAATTATTGTTTATTTGTATATAAAATCTGTTTGTACTTTGTTTTTAAATTATGGTTTAAAAATATTTATTACTGTTCATATTGCCATACTGGATTGGTGAACAGCCATTGACTATGTAATAATGATTTCACTGTATTTGATGAGTCAGACTGGAGATAGGTGTTATGATTTCAGCAGTATTACTGATTTCTTATAATTCTAGCTATGCACAGTACCTCACACAGCTAGCTACGCACTGACCTTCACAACCAAGTCACACCATAAACAATACACTTGGCATTTAAATGTCTACACAGAATGAAGGAATTGTTTTTTCTTCGGATGTGTTTACAAAAATAGTCCTTATCTTAATTTGAAGAGTACATTGTATATATTGTAAGTCAGTTTAGACATAGAAAACAAAAAAATTAAAGTTTGTTTTATTTAACAATGCCACTGGAGCACATTGATTTTATCTTGGATGTCATACATATGGTCATATGGCCACATAAGCCACTCTTTTCGATAAGGAGCAAGGGATCTTTTATATGCACTTTTCCTTAGACAGAAACCTAGAAAACAAACACAAGTTACTAATAACAGTGTTTTCCTAGAGATCAGAGTGCTGTGAGTTCAAATCTCACAAAGAGCAATAAATCAGAACTTGTTACTGTTTTGTCTGGTTTGCTAAAATTTTAATTGTCTAAAAATGCTGGACAGAACAGAATTTTTTTTGACATACTTACCTCACCAATGGTGTTCAAGTTGCCCTATTTTGGGCACTAACTGACTGCTTGAGCTTCTGTCCAAGACTGTGGTAAAAATGTATATATGTGACTGGACTTTGAGGTGAAGTACGTAGCTGGCTTAATCATTGTTGTTTTGTTAGCTTCCGACCTCAATAACCCATTGACTGACCATCATGTTTTAGGAAATTATACATATCAGACATACACTTTGTGATTAAGTTATCATAGTGCTGAAACCCACTGCTTTGTTCTAATTGGAATTCATTTTGTCTTTAAAGTGGCAGTGTCTGTTTTTTTTTAAATATTTAACCATTTGAAGTATGTTTGTTTGATGTGCATCACACTCCATTTGCTGTATCTAAATTAGATCACAAGAAATACACTATAAATCCTCGAGGTGGGTTGCTACCTGTCCGCCATTGCTATGTCGTAGCGCTATTCGCTTGATCTAAATGTGGTTCAGCAGTATCGTTGTGTCCGAAAAATGGAGCGTGGAGCACATTAAACAAATGTAGAAGATAATATATACTAAATGGTGAAATATTTGAAAAAAACAGACACTGCCACTTTAAGCTAAGTTTATGTTGGTAGCTAAGGCAAATGTACATGAATATGTTCCGGTGGCTTTTACTTCCACCTGCATACAGAACATACAAAGTGTAGTTCTTTTCTGTATTTATTTGTTTCTATAATCTATAGCTGTAAGTTAAAATATGTTAAACATTATACAGAGGACTGTCTAAACCAGCATTTATGTAATCCGGATTTCTGTGTAAACCAGCATTATTTAAAAGTCCCGTCCAGCTCCATAACACTGGATGAAATCTGACTATATCGGCACTCTAAACCAGTATATTTTGTTGGTCCCAACCAGTGCTACACGACTTTGGTATGTGCTGTACTGTCTATGGGAAAGTGCATATAAAAGATCCCTTGCTGCTTATTGGAAAGAGTAGCCTCTGTGGTGGCAGCATGTTTCCTCTAAATGTGTCGAATTGACAATACCCGATGATAAGATAAAAATCAATGTGCTCCAGTGGAGTCGTTAAACAAAATAAACTTTATTTTATTTGGTCCCCAGTGAATCTGGTTTAGACAGTCCACTGTATTTCATTGTTTATAGTGATGTGCATTGGGACTGCAGGAATTTAGTTTTAACATTGAATCACTCTAACAAACTTTGTAAAGTAACAATTTGAAGTTAAAATAAATTGGTGAAATTATAAAAATAATTTATGAGCAAAATTTACTTTTGTTGTTTCTTGTGACATTCTTTTCTTTTTTGTCACTTTATAACTAAGAAATGTAATAAATTGAAATAATTGTAAATACAACTGCATATCAAAATATAATTTGGTAGTCAGATTGTATCGTATCAAAATTAAATCTGAAATACAAAACTATACATTTTGCTAATAATAATCTTTTCATATTTATAATGTAATATGATTGGTAGGAGATAGTTAAAAACATAAAATAATATAACGGTAATTATAGTTTACTAAGTACATTTTCTAATAGCTGAAATCTTTTTCTTTGAAATCTTCCTAATACTATTTTGTTTGGATATCAGTCAAGATACTTATTTACTAGCAACTTGGCATTAAAAGTTAATTCAGAATTTATGACCTACAGTAGAACTTGCATATAACATACTAATTGGGACCGGCTAATTTTGTCAATTATATGCAAAGTCTGTTATACGTATATCATTTTTTTTTGGTGTTATACGTGTACCGGGACTTCCAGATTCAGGACGTTATAGGCGAGTATCTGGTTTATGCAAGGCTGTTATATGCAAGGTCTACTGTACCTGAAATTATTCTAAAAAGTTTTATATTGAAGTACTGTATTTGTATGAGATGAGTAAAAATTATTTCAAATGAAATTTGATAACTAAATATTTCCATACATGATACAAAAATGTCCTTCAAAACAAGTGTAGACACAATGTGTTTTAATCATTTTTATGCTCTTTTCTTCATAAACAAATGTTTATTTTTACAATAGAATAAGAATTTGGTGTATATTTTATAGCTTATTTTAGCTCTTACTGATTTCATCCTTAGATAATCCTGTGTGGATTGTTTGTTCATTCCGTGCTACTGAATTAATTTATTAGCAGTTTGATGCCAGAAGCATAATCCTTTGTTGTTGTTGTTGTTGTGCTTGTGTTGCTGTTTTGCATCAGCTATTACAATTCATTTCATTGTTCTTTTCATCATTGAAAGAACTGGACCAAAATCTTATTGTATAAAATATTTAGCATGTTGTCTGTTTGCAGGTTTGTCCACAGAGTTGCCATTTAGCATGTTGAATGTAACAGTGTTTGAAAACAACATGGTGTTGTAGATACAAAAACAGAATGGCAGTATCTGTCATATAGTTTTTAAAATTCCAAAAATGCTATTTTTCTTTTCTTTATATACACTAGTATATATTCTTTATATACACTAGTATATACATGTATTTGATTTTTTCCTTTGTTTTAAATTAAAAAAAATAAGCAAGATTTTTTATTTTATTATACAAAGTTACGTGGATGATTTAAAAAAACAAAAAAACTTTTAGAGCACATAATGTCTTATTAAAGTGTTATTAAGAACATTTCTTAGCAACAGTATTGGTTTGTTTGACATTGTTAAAATATTTTTTTTTTAAATTACATTTCTATAAATTATATCTTTGATATACATTTATTAGCATTTTAAATATTTTTAACTAAAACAATCATATTCAAAATTAGGAAAGAAAAATAAAGATCACATGCTGAATATCTCAAGCTACTTAAACTTAGTAACTTTTTTTTATTGATTTTCAACCCACACACTAAAGAATTTGGTCATTGTTTAATAGTCCATGTACTTTCTGCTTTAGCCTCTATTTATTTCATGTTTAATTTATTATATTCAAACTGTTTATTTTCAAGCTGTGTATACTTAAACAGTTTTGGTCATTGTTACAGATTTAAAGACAATTTTCTTGTTTAGCTTTTATTTATTTCAACATTATATTCCAGCCGTTTTCAGGCTGTGTACAAACTAGCTTGTTTTCAATGTGCGAACATGTTGATACAGTGAAACCCCTCTAAACCGGAACCCCTTTAAACCAGAATCCTCTCAAAACTGGACAAACAATATGGTCCCAACATGTCCATTTAATATAAATCTAACCCCTGAAAACTGGACACTTCTGAAAACCAGACATTTTACTTGGTCCAAAGATGTCCGGTTTAGAGGGGTTTCACTGTATATGTAAAACATCTACACACTGAGTACATGGCAACCATGTGGATAGATATGCAGAGAGATACTGACCAAATGTATTGCACACAGGTGCAGCAGTTCATTGTATCATTGTCATCATAAATGTACCTCAGGTTTAAACCCAGCAAATAAAAAGATGGGATACTGTGTTGTCTTTGTCTTATTTCACTTTTCATCGGATCGATCCCTGTCAGTGAACCTAGCTGCAGTTTGGGCTATTTTCTGTTCCAACCAGTGCTCCACAACGGGTTCATCAAAAGCTGTGGTATGTGCTGTCCTGTAAATTGTAAAGTGCATATAAAAGATCCGTTGCGGCTTATCGGAAAGAGTAGCCTATGTGGCCAGGTGGCAGTGGGTTTCCTCTAAAAGAAATGTGTCAAAATTACCTTAATGTATGCGTCCAATATCCGCTGATAAGATAAAAATCAATGTGCTCCAGTGGCGTTGCTAAATAAAATAAACTTTACTTTTTTCACTTACTATTGGAAAGTAACTCAAGAGATGGTGTCTGCTTGTGAATTGGTCTACGAAGAATTGTCCAGTCCATCTATTGTAAAATAAATATTTCAACACACTAGTACAAGCAATATGTCCTGTTTAGTCCAACCCTTGTTAAATAAAGGATTT
>JAUTWP010032547.1:0-13323 GCA_033042655.1 Cyathermia naticoides
ATAAGCGAAAGAGGGAAGGAGATAAGCAAATGGGGGGCGGCTGGTTGCGAAAGGGGGGTGACCCCCCTTAAATGGACCAGCGAGAACACTGCACTGTATTACAAGCGAGGTTGGGAATGGTGATGGCATAAATGTTAAGTAATCAACTCTTTTACCTTTTATGCTATCACATTTGTAGGTTATATACTTTATAAAAAATGTTAATTAATGCATGTTTTAGAGTACTCCTGTTCAATAACCTTTTAACTATTTGCATACACTTCTTGTTTCTTTTATCTGTCCTTTTTATCTGTCCTATGTATATTAATATGTTTGTTTTATCATTTACAGTGGTAGGTTATGGAATGGTCATATTGATGATTACATATTAATTAATACATTTGTTTTATAAACAAGGTTAGGTTATGGAATGGGCATATCAATGATTTCATATTAATGTTTGTTTTATAAACTAGGTTAGGTTATGGAATGGGCATATTGATGATTTCATATTAATGTTTGTTTTATAAACTAGGTTAGGTTATGGAATGGGCATATCGATGATTTCATATTAATGTTTGTTTTATAAACAAGGTTAGGTTATGGAATGGGCATATCAATGATTACATATTAATGTTTGTTTTATCATTTACAGGGGTAGGTTATGGAATGGTGATCATATCAATGATTGTTTGTGTTTATTACAACATCATCATCACTTGGACTCTGTATTACTTGTTCATGTCTATGCGAGCTGTGTTGCCGTGGTCAACGTGTGACAATGAGTGGAATACTGAACATTGTGTGTTAAAGACCAATATGACACCATCATCCAATGATTCCTACCTCGCAGCAAGGAAATATTTATCACAGAACTTGAGTGGTACAGCACCTTCCGTGGCAGCTTTGTTGCATGACGATAAAGCCAAAACGGCTAGTGAAGAATTTTGGCAGTGAGTTGACATTTTATATACATGTACATGTTTTGTCTGCAAATAGAAATATTAAATATGTTTTAAACAAATCGGCATAAATTAAACATTGTCTACAAAATGTCATTTTATAGTATAAACAAATAAACTGACACGAATAAGCTATTAAAAATATTGGTGTTGAAAAATTACAAAAATGTGAAGCATAAACAACATGTTGAGGTCTTGTACACATGGATGAGGAAATGCTAATACAATGTTTTTACTTGTAGACGTCATGTTCTGGATATTAGTGATGGAATTGAAAATATTGGAGGTATCCGATGGCCTTTGTTGGGTTGTCTGGCACTGGCATGGCTTGTTGTCTTCCTCTGTCTCTGCAAGGGTGTAAAGTCATCTGGGAAGGTACACTTTTTAATTTATTAAATATATTGATTCTTTCATCAAACAGTTAATTTAGAAGGATCCAAATCAAGTGCTTAAATTATATAAATTAATGTAATATTGATGTTATTAAAGGATGTTTGGTCTCTGCAGGCAATTTTCCAAACATGGTCCTGGATCTGCATGTTTGTATTTACTTAGGGTATGTGTCTTACCTGTCTATTAATTATGGGTAGAATTTTTTTGGCATGATGGAAGATGTCACGCAAAAGAATAGTTTGTTACGAGTGAAAATGGTTATTGTTGAGAAGACCATCTTAACATAAAAGTAGTTGTACATCATTTAATAATTACCAGACCTCAGGACTGGCCTAAGAATTGAGCAAGGAATGTGTTATCTTTAAAAAAAAATCAAATAATCTGTATCTTGGAAGGTGACCACAATGGACAGGATAAGAAACTATCCATGTATCATATTATATATATGTGAATATTTGTTTTTGTTCATTTTTTCTTCATTCTATAAAACATCTATTTGTCACTTGCAGGTTGTGTATGTTACTGCTACATTCCCGTACCTGGTTCTGGTGATTCTTATGATCCGAGGCGTGACATTACCTGGAGCTATGGATGGAATTAAATTTTACCTTGTGCCAAAGTGGGAGAAGCTATTAGAATTTAAGGTATGTTTTGAAAAACATCCCAAAATTGGGAAGATATTTAATGTAATATAATTAATTTGAATAATACAGATTTGCGATTACTGAGTTTTATTTCAGAATAATTTAATTTTAATTATTGACAGGTTTGGGGAGATGCTGCTTTACAGATATTTTACTCAGTTGGTATGGCTTGGGGAGCACTGATCACCATGGCGAGCTATAACAGATTCAACAATAATGTCTACAGGTACTTATATATTTGTTACAACTTAAAATGAATGAAAATTTGTTTTATAATTGTAGATAAGCATTTTCCATTAATTTTTCTGCATTATTTTAGAGCTATAACTTGATTATACACAACTATTGATGTTTTCTAATATCTATCTCTAGCTGATTACACTGATTAAGGTTTAAAAAAATCTATGCATGTATTTATCGTATAATTATGTTTTTTGTTCATGACGAATCAGCTGTTCTGTAACCTACACAAATGTTCCATAATATAAGTTGAAACTTAGGTTATTAATATTATATCCAAACTGATCACTTGTGTTAAATTATTTACAACTTTGATGCATTTGACCATGTTTTGTCAATAAAGTAAACCGTGATAATATTTGTCAGTAATTGTAAAGTTGAAATGATGCTGATTTGATAGGAAATTTTAAAGAAATGCTAACAAAACTCTTAACGAACTGCAACTACATTAGCTTTTTTGTTGTGGTTATTTTAAGTTTTAATGGATGCCAACTTTATCAGCATTATAAACAGATGTGTACACTAAGGATTTTCATACATGTAGTTTAGAGCGTCAGTAACAACTGTTGTTAACATTGTAATTATTGAAAATATTGTTATTCAGAGATGCCATGATTGTACCATTTTTGAACTGCGGTACAAGTGTGTTTGCTGGTTTGGTTATCTTCTCTGTCCTTGGCTTTATGGCTAAGGAGACCGGTATGGACATCGAAGATGTTGTCACTCAAGGTAGGAATGTAACACTTTATACATCGCATTTGATTTATTTATATGTAACATTTCAGGGATGAGATTCCTATGGAATTCCAGATTTTAGCACCGTCCAAAAATCATTTTCTTGTGATTTAAAAAAACATAATTCCAGATTCTTCTAGTTGTTGGTTCGATTCATCAATGCAGTCATATTACCACCAACATAAGTTTCCGGATTTAAAAAAAAGGCATTTGTCTTATCTCTCAATTTGTTTTGTTAAGACAGTTAATTGCCCTATTTTCTTTTATTGATGTCTACTGGACAGTAATGCTGTTATATTTTAAATAAAGATTGAGTAACTCTAATATCTTGTCAATTTTATTTTGTGTGCTGAGGTGTCATTAAACAACTATTTCTATTCTATTTATTATCTTGTATCCTTTTGTTTCAGGTCCTGGGTTGACCTTTGTGGCATACCCTGAAGCTGTGGCCAGGCTTCCTATCTCACCTCTGTGGGCAATATTGTTTTTTACAATGCTCTTTACCATCGGTTTGGACAGCCAGGTATGCTCTTAATGTTTCAGTCTTCTCTTAAAATTACTGGCACATTTGTTATATTAGTATCACCATGTTTCACCAAATAATGAACAAACAAGTTTTATAGTGTGTAGACATGTAGTGTTTAGAGTTGTGCACTTTATCTGTATCTCATTTCAAAATTATATTTGTTTGGATCTAAAATATAGCTTTGTTATAGTGAATCACTAGATATTGCTTTTACACCTTTTCAAAAGTTCACTTTCAGAGTGTGTTTTCTGATAGTTCTAGAAATATTAGATTTTAGAAAACAAAATTGTGTTCGTCCCTTAAAGTACGATTGTTAATTATTTTTAACATGTACTTTAGCTTAATGGCATATTTTGATGTTCAGTAATGCAATTGAATCAAATGGCAAATTTATTGTGTATCTTATATTTTCTTGACACATTTGAGTCGAATTTTAGAAATAACAGTAAAATGTAATTATTTACATTTGAACCATTTCATTTTGTGTTACTCGTTGAGAAGTGTGCAATTTAGGTTCTAGGACAAACAATTTTTTAAACATTTATTTTGAAAATAATTATTTCTGTTGTTTGTGTTTATTTTGAATAACTGAAAACATGAATAAATTTCAAAATAGTAGTGTAATTTTTAGTTCAGATTGCACTTTTTGTGAATTTGGTCACCAAATTTATTCTTTCTTGTTTCTTCATATTAGCATCACATTTGACATGTTTGTTCATACATAAATTATTGAAAATTTTGTGAAGTAAATGATATTCCATCAAGTAACACACATTGTAATTAAATTAACTACTACTGGTGAAGCATGGTGTGTATGCACATTCAATTTAGTTCAAGTTGTGGGATTATCTACATTTGCTAAACTTTCAAAGCATCTTGCAGTTACAATCATTGCATTTAAATTTTATTGTAATTCGAACACTAAGCAGTTTTATCTCTTGCATCATTTTGTCTTCCGATACTTTTAGCTTTGCTCATTCAATTTTATTTTCAGCATTGTTATTCATAAGATTTAAAATTTGGAAATGTACAGGATGGCCAATTTCAATCATGTATTGGTTACCTTGATAGTTTCCTAATATTGTGTTCTTATTAATTTTTAGTTTAATATTTGTTCGCAATTTCAGTTTCCTTAAAAAGGTTTAACAAAAAGTTTGTTTTATTTAACGATTACATTAGAGCACATTGATTTTTATCTTATCGACTATTGGATGTCGGACGTATGGTCATTCTGACACATTTCTTTAGAGGAAATCTACTCCTACATGGTCTACTCTTTTTTGATAAGCATCAAGGGGCCTTTATATGCATTTTCCCACAGCCTTTGATGAATCAGTTGAGGACTACTGGTTGGAACAGAAATTAGCCCAAACTCCAAATTGATCTACTGAGAAGGATCGATCATGTCCGACTGTTTTACAGGCAAGCATACTACGTCCCACTCCTAGAAAGTTTAATAATGAATTCGCATTTTTTCTCAACACAAGCAAAAGAATGTTTTGTTTGCTTGTAATGTTTTTTGTGGCACTAAAGATGCAGACCAATCATTATCTTAGTATTTATTTTATTCTTTATTATAATAATTTGCGTAAAATTTGCACCGTATTCTGTGCGTAGTAGTGATGGTTTGCACACCTATTTTCGCCATGATAAATCCCACACCTTGAACATCTTTTAACTGTTGTGGACATTGTTGGGGTCATTTGGGACAAACTGATATATGTGATGTATTGTTTTGAATAGTACTGATCATCTGAGCTTTTCCTTTGCAGGAAATTGAAGGTTTGTGTAAGAGATGAGTGATAGATTGTCAGTGGAGTAAAATAAAAACTTGTGTGATTGTGTGGCATCTTTAAATAGAGAATAATTTTATTTTTAATTAAAACAAAATTGTAAATGAATCATTTAAATTCTGTTTTAACAAAGCTATAATAGTAGTATCACAGGGCTCGGACTTATCGGGGGAAATTGCTACTGGTTTTGTATAAATTGCCATAGGCGAGGTGCTTCACAGGTGGCATTTTTTTGGTCACTCGCAAAATAACTTTATTTTTATTTGTTGTAAAAGTTAAGTTTTAACAAATTGCCATAGGTTGAATTAAAATTCCTGTCTGTGAGCCTTTCACCCATGGCTAAACATTTTCAAAATTGCCATGGGTTTCAAATTCTTAAGTTCAAACCCTGCAATACTATGATATTAGGAACAGCATTTATTTACCAAAATTATATGGTCAAAATGAGGTATTACATCGTGATGTATCATATAAAATGTCTCTGAATTAACCATAAAATATGAAATGTAGTTTGTTTTTGTTTATGGTATTATTTATGGTTTAAAAACAACAGTTAATGATTCTTAGTTTATTGTGTTAGACACAATATATTTTGGATTCTGTGTAACTATTTAAGCAAATGCTGCATTTATATTATAAAAGCTGTCTTGGTCATATTTTAATAATTACTCTACAAAATTTAACACCAAAAAAACCAATATAAACTGTTTTAAAGATTATAAGCCATACATAATCAGAGCCCTCAAAAGTACCCAGTCTCCAGCAGCAAATCACCTCCTGAAACAGCTTTTGCCGCCACCTACTTCTCGTTGATAGTAAAATAAAAATGTGCCTCACATAAAATTTTCAACGAGTAAAATTGTTCAGTTGCTGCATTTAATGGATGGTGACTGATTTGCGCTAACAGGCCATGAGAATGCATCTCAGAGGTTAGATTTTTCAAATATTTTTAGGGGAGGGCCCATAGGCCCCCACTTTGCCCCCTGCTATCATTAATGTTTTACCCTGCTACTTCTCAAACTATTGAGGGCTCTGCATAATCTATTTTTACTAACATTTTGTTATTGTCTAATACCAAAAACGATTCTGAAAGTTGTAGTTTGTAGTCTATCAAATGACTAAACCTAAATTGTATTTATAGTCACTAATCAGAATCTAAACTACATATTTCAAATTTTAATTTAAATTTATAATGTTTGGTTTCATTTGGAGTATTTTATTTTTTGATTAAGTGAGATAATCACATTCAAAATTAATGTATCTATTGAAGTGCCACTGAAAGAGTATGGAGAATGAATGAAAGAGTAAGTCAGTGTCGTTGGTCATGATACCGAACCTTACTGGGTTGTCCACTTCGTACCGGTTCGTGCGGCCATCTCGAGTTAAGTTTCAATAGCAGTAAGTGTAAAACAAAAATGCACTTTTCAGTTGATTAAAATTTTGATTTTTGCTTTTTCAATATTAATATGCATCAGTTTATTATTTATGTTAAACATATTTAGTTTAACAGATTTTTCATATCTGTACTTCAATAAATCTTATTTCTTGGTTATCATAAATAATGGTGCATGTGGATGTTATGTGATCTATGGAATACTGTTGATTTTGATATCGGTTGGCATTCAAATGGTTGAATAAAGCATACCAGTTAATATAAAAGATGCAACAAAAGTATTGCATATGTGAGCAATATCATTTATCAACCAGGTTGAAACATGGCTTTCATTGAGTATTGTATGAACAATATCAATGTTATGACCAGGTTCAGACATAACTTCATTGAATATTGCTTGTATGAACAATATCAGTTAATAACCGGGTTCAGACATGACCGTACTTGAATATTGCTTGTATGAACAATATCTTTTATCAACTAGGTTCAGACATGACCTTACTTGAGTATTGCTTGTATGAACAATATCAGTTTATAACCGGGTTCAGACATGACCGTACTTGAATATTGCTTGTATGAACAATATCAGTTAATAACCGGGTTCAGACATGACCGTACTTGAATATTGCTTATATGAACAATATCGGTTATCAACTAGGTTCAGACATGACGTTCATTAAATATTGTGTGAACAATGTCTGTATTATGACCAGGTTCAGACATTATCTTCATTGAATATTGCTTGTATGAACAATATCAGTTGTCCACGTTCAGACATGACCTTCATTGAATATTGCATATGTGAGCAATATCAGTTATCAACCGGGTTCAGAAATGGCTTGTTTAATATTGCTTGTATGAACAATATCAATGTTATGACCAGGTTCAGAATAGTCTTCATTGAATATTGCTTGTATGAACACTATTCATTATCAGCCAGATTCCAGTGTCCATTTTATGAACCAGGTTCAGATAGATTGCTTCCATTGGGAATGCAATCCTGTTATACACTGACTGTTAGAATTATAGTACAAAGGAATAAAGCTTATATTATTACTAGTACTGAGAATTCATATATGTTGTAATCACTTGCTATGACTAATTTATTCCACACTTTAGAAGTTGCATTAATCATTTATACAAATGAAAACGTTAAACTTCAATAACATCTGTTACTAAAATATAATTGATTTTCTTCCTTGACATATAAACATATGTAGCCAGTTTATTGAAATTGGTTGATCAAAACAGCATGACTTATGTACAAACGATGACACATAGTACTGTTCTAATTATATTTCTTCAAGGTGATTTTACACGTATGCCAGTCAATCTTTGTATTTCCATGAACTTTATATCAAAATTAAACAACAAATTGGAATTAAAGCAAAAGATAATTTAAATGATGTGAAGATATAGTTACATCAAATTAATAGAGGATATACCCTGAGTGTGTTGTGATATCAAAATTTATCAGCACGAGTTGATAAAAGTATTAAATCCGACGCTTGTTGAGAATTTTTATAGTTTTGTCAACGAGTGCTAATAAATTATATCACAACACACGAGGGGGAATTTTCTTTTTATAATTTATTATCATTCTTTTCATTAGCGATGATAATTGTAAACAATTCTTTGAAACTTATTGAATGTTACAAAAGCCCACCAAGAAACAAAATGACGTCATCAGGCATATGACGTTATAAAGTTAGCCAAATGTAAGAGTAATTCCCTGGACATCAATGTTACTAAGGTTGGACAAATCAGATCCATTTAAACTAATGATGATGACGTAAATTTAATTGTTCAAGAAAGAAAAATGCACGAGACGCGATATCACAAGAGATATCACAAATTATAATCCCAGTGATATCTCCTACAAAATACTTTAATGGATGATAAAAAAAAATTGTATCAGTATCTTCAATTTTCAATTTCAGAACCACCTTGTCAGAACATACAAAATGTGCATTGTAATACGAGAAAGGTTGACTGGTACATTGTGTGACTGCACACATTTTTCAGTGAATAGTTCACTTCAAATAACGACGAAATTGTGTAACACCGAACCATACAGTTAAACACAAAATGTACAGTGTTACAATATCAACTCAATTTAGTTTTCAGTTTGCAAATAACCAAACTTATAAAATAATCCATGAATGTCCTATGGAAGTAATAACAGTTATACAAAACAACACTTTAAAAATGATCAATCGTATAAAAATAATCCGTGAATGTCCTCTATGCAATTAATAACAAACAGTTATACAAAATCTTATAAAATAGTCCATGAATATTATACAAGTAATATCAAACAGTTAATACAAAATCTTATAAAATAATCCGAATGCCCACTATGCAAATAATAACAAAGAGTTATACAAGTGATTGAAGATTTTATATGTGGTAAGAATGTAAACAAAGCAAAGGCTGATTGTACTTCATAAACAAATTTTAACATTTCGTTTTGATCTATTGATGAAAAATGGTAACATTATATTTTTAATCTTTCAAAAATGTGATGAAATTGTTTAAATACTTGCTATTCTCATTGCTGCTATCCAACCTATTACTAGTACATACTTAGAACTGATAGTACAGGTATGATTTTCTATTATATTCTGTTGCTAACACATTGATGTTTATTTACTGCAAATACATTGATAAGTATTGATGAGTCAGTGTGTTGAGCTTCACAATTATTATTCAAACACTTTAAAACCAGTTCATATTTAGGTTAATTCTTATTGGGTGCAATCTGATTTATTATAATACAGTCAAATTTCAATCTCAAAATTCATGAGGTCTGGGATTTTGTTTTCTTCCTCCAAAATACAGTTAATATTTTCAGTCTACTTTCCTATAATATAATTTGGGTTAGATATGTATAGATTTAGGTTGAAAATAAACTACAGTGAAACTATTCTAAACCTAACACCCTTAGGATCAAATCAGATGTTCGATTTAGAGAGGTGTTGAGTTTGCTGAAGTTTCCAAAAGTAGGCTGGAATTCTCTCCAGTAGTTTCACTATTTGTAAAAATTACTTGTTGGTTGGCCATTCTGAATTTTAATTAGTGCCCAACTTCTCAATGTTAAAGAATTAATTGCTCAGTATTGAACTTGAATAGCAACATACATGAGAGCACTGGTTTGTTTTAAACTGTTTAGAAACCAGCTCCATTCATGATACCAAAATATTGGAAAATTAAATAGTTGATAACACAAACAAACTGTTTGACATTTTACTCGGAAACTTGTCAAATTTAATATTGTCAACACGTTGTGCATCATTAGATATTATTGACAGTAATTCTGCCAGATAAATCAGAAAATCAATTTCCAGGTTGCTATTCCAAGTTCTGTTCATGAGATTTTAATTAAATTGCATCATGAGAATGGGTTCAAATTAATAATTCTGAATATCTGATGTGGATAACAGTAATGAGAAAAATAACTGTATGGCCAGTCTGATTTACTGGTTCATTACCATTCAAATTTTACAGCAAGTACTTGACCAAGCAATTATTTTATTTATGGTAAAAGATATAATCAGCCTTTGCTCCCATTTTGATGTTATTTGCCATACTTGTTATTAATATACCTTTCTTTGATTTCACTTTCTCAAGGGCGAGCACTGGTCTGTCGCCGTCCAGGAAGAGCGACCATTGTGACCCAGAGCATTATAGGTTTTTTATCGTATGATTGTCTATCATTGTATACATGTATTTTTTGATACATCATTTTAAAACTTTTCATTTCACCAAAAGCAAAAAACCTTTTATGAAAATTAAAGAAAGTTAAATAACTGGCAATATCTTACAACTACAAGTATGAGGTTAGAAATGTCTTTGATTTATCTTGTAAAATTAGAAATGTCTGATCTCACACAAGGTTAGAACAGTTTTATGTGTATTCTGCAAGTTTAAATTTGTATTGGGATATATTCACTTACAAAAGTATTGTATCTATTCTGTATGGTTTCTTTGGTTTAAACTGTAAAGGTAGAAAAATCTTCTTGGATCTTATAAAGTTTGTTGTATTTAATGACACCACTAGAGTACACTTTTTTTTAAACATCTATTCAACATGAAATGGCTCTTACAAGTTAGAATTATCATCAATGGATTTATCATTTAAGATTTAAAATCTTTTTATCTATCCAGTGTAAAGTGTAAGTTTAAAAATGTTGGGTCTGTCTTTGAGTTCTAAGAAATGTCATTGGTCTATCATGCATTATTAAAATTAATTTGTGACAACAATTCTTTTTAGATAATTGCTTCTTGTCTGTTAAAGTAGTGGTGAAAAATTTTGGTTAAGGAATAAAAATCTTTCTTTTTGATTCATGTTTTCAAAAGGAAATTTTTGTTGGATTGCTGTAAAATTATTTTTTCTTGTGATAGAATGTATTACAAGTTTGTTGTTCTCTACCATGGAGTGATAGTAATTGTGTTGAAAACATACTTTTTAAAATATTGTCATTGAAAAATAAACTAATTCAAGATATTTGCCAGTTTTTTTAACACAATCTCAGAAACTTCCATCCATTTGAACGATTTTGTAATAATAAAAAAATTAACTCGTCAATAAAATTGCGGATTCAAATTTTAAATATCAAATTGGTTCAAAATGTTCTTGTTCCTTTGCTGTCAGTTGGTTTCATAAGAAACCCAGATATAAATACACTCTTCAGTTCTCCTTTTATTAACTGCAAAATTACAATCCTAACCAAAGCTGGGAAATTTAGCTGTAGTGGATAGATTTTGCCATTCGAATTGACTAGTGTCATAGCAGTGGATGTTCTAGGTCAGACTCTTACCAATAAGACCTAATAATGATCCATATTGACACATCAAAATACACAAACAAACCTGTAAGATAATGGTTGATTTTGATACTCAATGCCAAAGTATAAAATTTTTAATTTAATACTCGGCACAACTTTAAAATGTTTTTGTACAATCTAAAAAAATTATTTATCTTTCATACTCTACAATAAGACCAAACAAAAATTGGTGTAACTGAACTGGTGATGTTGTACACATTTTTTTCACTAAAATAAAATGTGTACAGTTTAAATAACATTTTTCTTTGTTTAAAGGAAAAATAAACATTTTGTATTGAATGAAGCTAAATATGAAATTGTATTTGTACCAGTGAAAAGCTAAAATGATCTTAGGTTACAAATTGACATGCAATTAACTTACAGTTGATCAATTATAGTAGAACTGAAGCAGTGGTGGGTTTAATTTGGCCAAGTCGTCTATGTTTGGGTTTTGAAATAGTTGGTGAAATGATAAGTTTAATCACTCCATCAATTTTCTTGCATCTTTTGTGAAATGTTTTCCAGGCTCGTGTTCACAAGCGCTTATTAGTTCTAAATGAAATTCTCTTTGTAAATTACAATCATCACTTTCTAAAGTAATTACTTCATTTTAAAAATAAACAATTTCTAACTGTTTACTCGAGTATGTGTTAGTACTTGGTTTTGAAAGTACTTGTGAACACTGTTATATGCTGTGTGGATATAGCATCAAGTTAGTCGTTTTTTCCAGAAGAAAAATAAATTACAATTAATCTCTATGAAAGCAAAATTGGAATGCTACCAAATATTGCCATCTTAAAAGATTTCTAATATTTGAAAAGTAATTCTGTTGTAAATTTGAAATGTTTTATTTTAAATTTAATTGATTTTAATTGCTGTCTCTGGACCGACTTTTTGCTCCATTCACCTTACAGATCAACAAGCAACATTCAAAATAAAAATGTGCTCGTAAAACCTAAAAGTTTATTAACCTGTGAGTTTTAAAAGCACATTGGTGTATAAATATAAAAAGTAATAATCTCTAACATGGCACCATGATTATGTAATATTGAGTTTGAGAGGAGCACATGTTAATTGACTATGTTGTTATATTTCTAGTAAAACAACACTGGTTTGCTTGTTGGTCAATAACTGAAATGTTTAAATGCATGCTTTTCTCAATGCTTGCCTGTACTAGGTGCCCAGTTAACACAGGTGTTTACTTTTTGTCTCTGCAGTTTGGCATGTTTGAAACGATGACCAGTGCGTTTATTGATGAGTTTCCCGATCTGCTGAGAAACAGAAAGGTTCTATTCACTGCAGGGATGTGCGTCTTCGAGTTCCTGCTAGGAATTCCATTTATCACACAGGTAAAACTGACTAACATATCTTCTTTTTTGTCAGATGTAGGGAAATGCCATTGTGTGCAAATCTCTGATTAGGTTATTGGATGTCATTCACATGGTCATTTTGACATATTTTAGAAAATGTGAAAGTACACAGAACAATGGACTAACATAAACACTACGAGGTATTTACAGTTAAAGTGACTAAGAAGACTTGATTTTTCACCTTTTGTGGAATAATGGAATGTTTTTTAAATTTCATACATTAAACAAATTTTGACATGATTTGTTTTCTCAGAGTGGGATTTGAAATGACATGTTTTCTCAACTGCATTGTGAACGTGTTTTTATCTTTACAGAGCGGGATTTGACATGTTTTCTCAACTGCATTGTGAATGTGTTTTTATCTTTACAGAGCGGGATTTGACATATGTTTTCTCAACTGCATTGTGAATGTGTTTTTATCTTTACAGAGCGGGATTTGACATATGTTTTCTCAACTGCATT
>JAUTWP010032658.1:0-13322 GCA_033042655.1 Cyathermia naticoides
GGTCAGGTCATAATAGTATTGTTTAACGTCTTCATTCAGCGCCAGGTTCAAACCATCCACTGCGTCCGGGACAGGACAATTGAGGCCCCTCCCTGTGAAAGTGGTGATTTTATAAAAGTTCCACTGTTTACGAAGTTTAAAAAGTTCATTACAGAGACACACTGAGTGGAATAATTGATAAAATTAACCAAGCATAACTGATATCAGAAGTATTGTGAAAACCATCGCACAGTATCACACATCTTTTATAGTTGTCAGAGTGTTACCGAGTGTGAAAGAAACAATACTATTTACGGTTCCGTCTCATTACAGTTGATAGTTGGGTTTAAGTAACCGATTACGTTTTAAATATGCATGGGAGCGCTAATTGTCAGGGTAGAAGTTACGAAACAGAACTGAGAAAGTAGGACCCGCTGTGACGTTTGTTTGTGACGCTTCACGATTTTAGTTCACCCCAGGATATGGCGGCTGCGCACTAGATATTTTTAAATAATATATACTCTACAACTCATCATATTATTAACACATATTTACTCACCGCAGTCGCTAAACAATTTCAAATGAGTCATGCATTTTGCAAATATCGTTTTGGCGAACATGATAAATAGTTTTCTTTTGTTATTTAACGCTTAGACACTTCTAATTTATTATTTAGCTCGATTTATAATCACTGATGCAGTATAGAACATATGATGGATGTGATTTGTTGTTTGATTTCGTGCAAGACTTAAGGTAGGATTTTGTATAAATAAAAGTGATGCACCCACCCCAAAGTTCGGATGTTTTTACAGCAAAGGTAAAAGCAGTCTTAAGATATAAAAACTACAACAAAAGTGGTTTTAAAAGACAGTAGTAAACTATTCCTCAGCATATATCTAACTTAATACGGCCAAGAGATTTAAAAATACATTTGGACATTTAAGAGAATGCAATTGAATGGGATATATTATGAAGTGCTTTAATAAACAGTTGATCATTATTACTGAAATGGTTGTACTGTAGCATACTAAATGTTTTTGTTTTTATAAAAACTGAGTGCAAATACAATGTGTGCATGTGCATACATATTCTCTATTTACTAACCGCCATGGCCCTGTATACAATATCTGAAATAATATAACAATACTACAATAAATATAGGTGAGCAGATTTAAATTAATCACCAACAGTCTGATATGAAATGTCTGATATAATATACTCAAAGACTATAAAAACGCACAACCTATTTTTCTGCGGATATGTTATTTTAAGCAAATTATTAAACAATTGAATTATTCAAAGAATATAACTTGTTTCATATTTACATTTTCTATGCTATCATTAGAATTTGAAATACTGAGCGATTTTAATTTCCTTGAAACGAAATGATCAAACATGTAAGTAGTGCGTTTTCCTAGTGTTTGAGTATACTATCAGATCTAAAGCCTGAGGTTAAAACAGATGATATAAACGTATGAATAATGAGACCTAGATTACTGTCACCTTGTGTACCACTCGGAATTTGAGGAGCAAACCCTAAAATGAGTGTATCCAGGGTAAGCGTACTTTAAGATTTTATTGATATAAGTACATTAATAAACTATCCACGTTCAAGCCAAGTGTCTATTGTTAGTTTTATGAAAATGTTCGTTGATGGTAAACAATTATCAGAGGGACCAATGTGGAGGTAGGAGGGTTCGATTCCTGTAACACTTTAAGAAAATAAATGTTTATCTAAAATAAAATACTTTATTTTCTTATGAAATTCTAGGGTATTTATTTATCTAAAATAAAATACTTTATTTTCTTATGAAATTCTAGGGTATTTATTTATCTAAAATAAAATACGAGACCCTAGAATGTCATGGGTCTATCGTTTATGTAATCCATATTTAGTTAGAATCCTTTCATTGTAGGATAGTATAGGATATATTGTTTAGCGTCTATAATTGTAGAGTAGCGAAATACATTATATACTAGTATATTTAGTAAATATAAAAAGCAGGGTGCCACAAAAGTTAACTTCGTTGGAGATCTATTTTAATGTTATATATAAACCGCACACCCCACAAAAAATAAATACAAAATTTAAAAGAATTTGTTTTAAAAGCAACTTCTTCAATATAATATATGTATATCCTTGGAGAATGAATTAAAACAAATATTTAGTGCTTTAAAGAACCATCTGCTTCTGAACCCCTCCTTCATAAAAGCAACTAGAAACGTATTTTCAGGTACTAACTGATGTGTCAAAACACATAAAATAAATCTTTGTTGGCTATATCGGTTATTCACTCAGTGATCTGGAAATGTGCATGTTCAAGCTCTACAACGTAAGTATGATAATCGAGAAAAAACTCAACTTGAAGTCAGTTTT
Organism: Cyathermia naticoides; assembly: GCA_033042655.1. Taxonomy (NCBI): domain Eukaryota; kingdom Metazoa; phylum Mollusca; class Gastropoda; order Neomphalida; family Neomphalidae; genus Cyathermia; species Cyathermia naticoides. Next base: position 2,357 of record JAUTWP010032658.1, read on the forward strand.
TGAACAGTTTGCTTAAGCAAATGTTTATGTTTTGATTAAGAACAACTTTGGTTTATCTGTCGTTTGAACTTATGTAATTTGCAGAAAGTTCATGATTTTATATATACACTTTCCATAATTATAATCCTTGAAAGAGATTAAAACAACCAAAAAATATGTTTCTAGCAACTTTAAAGAACCATCTGTTTCTGAAACCCTCCTTCATAAACATTGAACATGGATGAGCTACAAAGCTGATTTTACAAAACGTTGACGTCTAAATATTTTTTCAAGCTGTTCCTAACACCTCTCCAGAGAGCCATGGTTTACTATGATTAATATTGCTATACGATTTTGACCCGTTTGTTGTGAACTGATTTTATGTATAAAATCATAACTAAATTATTCGAGCTAATATCTTTAATTTTCCAGCACGTACATAACAAATTCATAGCCATACAACGCACGCTAAGTACTCTGTATACCACTGACATGCATAAGTCATACGATCTCTCATATTCATTTACATGCACACAGGCAGAAAGGGATTCATTATCTCTTGGATTCTGTTTTGTAGAGATACGTTTTAGTGAGATGGTGGCTCAGTAGATTAGGTTTAAACCAATACTGTATATAAGTTCCATCTTTATCTACAATTAACCAGATACATTTAATGTTCGTCATAATTTATGTTTAGTCAAGATAGCAGAACATTACGTTTTATTAATAATAAATAGTCCACTATTTTAATAAGTTTTGAGTGGCAATCTTCTCAAATATTTGTCAACCACTACTTTATCGTCTCAATAAATAACTGTTTTCAGATAAATGTTTGAAAAGGGATTTATTTTAATGGCTAGCTAAACCAAGTCAAGTAAATCATAATTTAAACAAGCCATTTAGGACAGGACATTTAATGTCTACATTCAGAGCCAGGCTGTTATAGCAGACGCTAACAAGCCATTCGAATTTTAAGCCTACTTAAAAAAAACTTAAAATGATATATAAATATTTTTAGAGCAAACAACAATTTTCTGGTTTAGTGGATTCCTTTATCGTACAGAAGCACCAGAATCCCGATCGTTTGCTTATGCAGTTCTCTACTTTACGTCCTTAATCATGCCGTCTGCTTACATCAATGCGGCAGAAGTGACCAATAAAAATGGTCGTCTGTTGTTGACAAACGCAGACGATTGTTTGAACCTGTGGCGTGGTTGATATTGTTTCTGTTTAAATCAACATACTGCACTGGAGTGATCAGTTATATACAATGCACAATGCTGCGGCGATCTATCGTGTCAGTATGTGCAAGACTTGTGTAACAGATGTATAATTACACCATCATCATGGTCTTCTCACAAATGTTCCAAACGTCCTTGACACTGTGTATCGCTAAACACCACACATACACGCACATACACATACACAACCATTCAACTACTGAACACATAATATTAAGTGAAAACCACACTTTGCAATGTTTCCATTGGTTTCATCATGAATAGCATTCCTGATTCAGTATTGTAGAATTCCAGCCATCTAGACTGGACCTCCACAGTGTCACTATCATGTGTATCGACTTCGTACAGGCAATAACATCACAGGATAAAGTGTCCTGTGCCACGATATCTATAAAGGCATGTTCAAGTCGTGTATTGTCCATCCAGTACTCATGTTTTAGATATTGAAGTGGTGGAAGATGGGCAGACCAAATCATCAGGAACGTTTTTCAGTTATTTGACATCTTGCAGACGTGGCTGTTTTTTAAAAACGAAAACACAATCATTGAGCGAATTTCAGAGGTTGTACACAACTATAAAATATGCCCCATGTCCTTCCAGAACTGTTTTACAGATGCTTCAAACTTTTCCATGCTGCTAAAATTGGCCGCCTTAATCAATGACATCATATTGACGCTGTACTACGTTCGTTGATTCATGAACCTTTTTACACGTCAAAATTGAAAGTTTTCAATATTGTTCAAAACTGTTCTTAGTACATGACGTTAAATATTCACCTTCTTGTGTAGGTTCGTAGCTATGAAACCTTTCTAATGTTGTCAAAACTGATGTCTTCTTTCATGACGTCACTCATATTCAGACTTTTCACGATCTTATCACAAATCTGACGTCAGCATATAGGCATTTTCCAACTGTTGAAAGCAGCAGTGAGGTGGAAAGTTTTAGGCATAACAAGTGTATCTGTTAAACCACACTATTCCATAGTGGCAACACAGTCGCTCTAACTGGGTGACGTGTGAAACAGATAAACACAGCTTACATTGATTGGTTGTCTGTAGAGTATTTTGTTCAGGTTATCCAGAGGAAGAACGTTTCCGAGTCTCTATCTCAAAGAACGTTTCTTTCTTGGCATTCACAAGTTTTACCATCATTGGATTCGAGGCCAGTATTGTGACGCCATGGAGGACATATGATGATGCGCACTCATATCTTGTGGATTTCCTCCGGGAACTTGAATGGGAACTGACACACCTGGAGATATTAGACCTACAAACAAAAACAATTGTTTCTATGATATAGATATAGCAATACATCACCCATTTGAACACATAACAGTGCTATATTTAATAGTAATACAACAATATTTAACGACGCCACTGGAGCACATTGGTTGTTTTATCTTATCATCGGTTATTGGACGTCATTCATATGGTCATTTTGACATATTTTTAGAGGAAACCGGCTGCCTCCACATAGGCTACTCTTTTTTATAAGCAGCCATGGATCTTTTATATGCATTTTCCCATAGACAGGACAGCACATACCACATACCTTTGTTGAACCAGTTGTGGAACATTGGATGGAACGGATTTCATAGCAATACAACACGCCTTTGAACATTATACTTTTGAACAAATAATAAAGTTGGCTAAGAATAGTATAATATGTCTCTCCAAAAAGACAGTAAAGATACTAGTTATTAGTTATTCCATCAGGCAATAGTTTGAACATGCTTACATTGCCAAATGTGTTCAAGCACGCCAGTTCTGATCCCATTCTGCTTTCGTCAGATACCAGGGGATGTTATACTACCATGGTTATACCATTATATAAAGTTCAAAATATTTTACAAGAAATTATCTTCGATATACAAATGTACCAATCTTGCAAACAGATTTGTATAAAAATGGAATCTGCCTGTTTCTGAGATACGGATTTTGAAAATAATCACTAGATATTTGATTATGTGCTGCATCACATTGACGTTACATTCTAGTCTATATAGTCTATATATATTATTCATGTAATTCATGTAATTCAACATTATACGTTTTTATAAATTTTATTTTATATACTCTATTGAAAAAGAAAAAAAAGGTTTGTTTTATTTAACGACGCCACTAGAGCTATTGGACGTCATTCATATGGGAATTTTGAGGAAACCCGCTGCCGCCACATAGGCTACTCTTTTCGATAAGCAGCAAGGAATGTTTTGTATGCACTTTCCCATAGATAGGACAGCACATACCACGGCCTTTGTTGAACCAGTTGTGGAGCACTGGTTGGAACGGAAAATAGCCAAAACTGCAGCTGTCCACTGAGAAGGATCGATCCGACGACCCATAGCTTCGACTGAGCTACATCCTGCTCCAGTTTATGATTTTAGTCATCCACCGCGTCTGAGACAGGAACATCAGATCATCGTTGGATCCAGGGCAAAGGTGTGAACGAGTTTACCTGACTGTGTACACAAAGTGATGTGTGTGGACAGAACCAGATCTCTGCTGCATCGTGTACATCGAGAGTTTGTGCTGAACAAGCAACGCGGCCATTGACTTACAATGTCAATAGTGAGTCGTGACCAGAAAATGCTGACTGGATGTACGTAGACATTACACATTGCCAAATCATTCACTACTTAACAATACGAAATCATTCACCATTTAACAATGTCAGTACTGAATGACTTTAAGTAGGGTGGGGTGGTGTAGGGGTGGTGGAAATGGCACCACGTTGACATCGGAGTGCCAAGTTTAGATCCATTTTAGTGTATCATGCCCAAAAAAAATGAGGGAGAGAAATAAATCCTCATCTCTTTCTTAGTAGTGACAAGAACAAATGAGAAATGTTCTTTTATATGCACTTTCCTACAACTGGTTGGAACTGAAAATAGCAAATGGGTCCACTGACAAACCTGGATCATCTTAATGGTTAACTATTGAAAAAGGCCTATAGATATACCAGCTTTAATGTTTTTTGTGCACGTAAAATTTTGTAATTTATATCTACACAAAAAAGCATTACTATGTAGACATACCCTTGAATACAATACAAACATCTTAACAGTACGTGTCAAACTTCTTGTAAAAAAGTTTTAGAAATAAGATACCTTGGTACATATTCAGACATTCATGCAACATGTTGACTCTTGCCAGAATTTCAGTAACATGAGAATCACTATTTTCCACGTCAAACAAATTGTTGACATAAATATTTAAGAAATATATAGAGCGTCTAGCGGAGAAAGAGTTACAGATATTCTTGTGGTTTTCATCGGCCTTTGATGAACCTGTTGTGGAGCACTGGTTGGAATTTATGACCAATTTGTTGAACGATAAAGGACTAAAATTAAATTAAAAAACCAGTACTAAAAGAGCCGTTTAATTGTTAAAACCCCTATACAGTAGCTCAGGGAGCTGGCTAGATAGGGAAGGCAAACATTGCACCCATGTTACAGAATGGTCCACCCGTGTATTTTCAGGACAAAGAGTTTATATTTAACCTGAATCTGCTAGATGAAAATGTCTCCATTGACAGGTTTACGAATCATTGTCACCAGCCCGCCTTTGAAGCGGTCGGTCGTCGGATCGATCTTTCTCAGTAGACCCATCTGCAGTTTAGGCTATTTTCAGTTTCCTCAGTGCTCCACAACGGGTTCATCAAAGGCCGTGGTATGTACTGTCCAGTCTGTGGAAAAGTGCATATAAAAGATCCTTTGCTGCTTATCGAAAAGAGTAGTCTATATGGCGGCAGCAGGTTTCCTCTAAAAGAAAAGTGTCAAAATGACAATATGAATGACGTCCAGTGGCCGCTGATAAGATAAAAATCAATTTGCTCCAGTGGCGTCGTTAAACAAAACAAACTTTACTTTCTCCACATACACACGCTAGCGCCTTTTGATGAACTTATTGTCGACCATAGGCTAGAACGAAAAACAGCCAATTGGTCCACCGAGAGGGATCGATCCCATTGCCCAGTACCCTTTAGGCGGACAGTCTACATCTGAGCTAATAAACAGAACAATATATTCGTAAACAAGGCCAAGCCATTAATGTGTGTCAAAGGCCTAAGCAGCAAGGGATCTTTTATATGCACTTTCCTATAGACAGGTCAGCACATACCACGGTCTTTAATGAACCAGTCGTGGAGCACTGCTTAAACGGAAAACAGCCCAAACTGCAGGTGGATCCACTGAGAAAGTGCATATAAAAGATACGACTCAATCTAGGATGCGAAACGACTCACTCTAGAATGCAAAACGACCCGCTATGGGGCGAAACCAAAAAAAAGTTTGTTTTATTTAACGACGCCACTGGAACAAATTGATTTTATCTTATCAGCGGCTACTGAACGTCATTGGTGCAAAACGACCCGCACTGGGTGCGAAACAACCCGGCGCGAACGGGAATAACCGCGAAATGGCCCAGGTGCGAACGGGTATAAGCGCAAAACGACCTGTTACCGCTTAAATATGTGAGTTTAACAAAAACAGGTCGTGCCCTGGGTAGGACATTGACGAAATCATTGGTTCGAACACATTTGTTGAAGTAAACAGATAAATCTCGTCCCTCAACCCTGAAAAACAGGTTTCACATAATTTAACCCTTAGGCATGGATTTAAGAAGCCTGGATTTTTACACAGCAATCAATGTGTAGGTCTACGTGATGCAGATATTGCGACAATGTCTTACACAGTCAGTGTGTTTTACACAATGTCTAATAAATTACACAGCAGTCATAATGTTGACTGACAGTAATATTATAGCAAAGTCAAATGCGATTGAGGTTCAAGCACGCTGTCACAGGACACAGTTCAGCTTCCTGAGCCGTCTGTCCAGGACAGATATTAATGTTAGTAGAAGAGAGGAGTGCGGCTACTCTTTTTTATACTGGACTGGAAAAAGTTTTGACGTGCTTACATCACTAAAAAAAGTGTTCAAGCACTTTTTTTATAAGCAGCCAAGAACTATATATGCACTCTCCCGTGGACAGAATTTAGCACAAACCTTGGCCTTTGTCACACCCGTTATGAAATCACTGGTCGGTGTAAGTGGTTACACCTTGGTTAAACCTACCCATTGAGCCTTGCGGAGCACTCTCTGGGTTGGAGTCGATTAATAGCGCTGTTGTTTTTGAAGAGAAGAGCTCGTCATGACCAGGAATTATACAGGTGATAAAAAGTACAATAATAAAAACATGTTGCAACTTTAAGCATCAGCATTGATGACAGGCGGGTTTTACAAAGTCGTTCCTTTGTGTTCGCAATGCATTTAAATGTATAGGTGACCGACTGAAGCGTTTTGTAGAGAGCAACCGGCTTACTGAAATGTTTGTCAAAGGTTTGTGGAGCAATAAGAACTATGTCAAAGTGACATCCCAGAGCTCGAATTTAAGAATTTGTAACCCACGGCAGTTTTGAATTTTTTTGGCCGTCGGTGAAACTAAACGACGGCACTTTTGATTCAACCTATGGCACTTTGTTAAAACTTAACTTTTGCAACAAATGAAGATAACAGAACAGTTATTTTGCCAGTGACTAAAAATGCCACCTGTGAAGCATCTCGCCTACGGCAGTTTATACAAAACCTGAAGCCCTGAACCCTTGCAGTGAGTGGGATGTATCTCAGTCGGTAGCGTGCCCGCCTTTGAAGCGGTCGGTCGTGGGATCGATCCCGCACAGTGGTCATCTGCAGTTTGGGCTATTTTCCGTTCCAACCTGTGCTCCACAAAGGTCGTGGTATGTGCTATCCTGTCTGGGAAAGTGCATATAAAAGATCCCTTGCTGTTTATCGAAAAGAGTAACCTATGTGGCAGCAGCGGGTTTCCTCTAAAACGGTGTCAAAATTACCATATCAATGACGTCCAATAGCCGCTGTTAAGATTAAAATCAATGTACTTTAGTGGCGTCGTTAAATAAAACAAACTACTTTTTCCTTCTCACTGTATCACTAAGACAAATTAAAAGTACAAGTGCAGTTGTAAAAAACACGTATACCTTTCCTATCAACATATATCTTTCATTGCTTATATGCAACCTCCAAACAGGTCGTCATTTGCAGTGTTATTTATAGAAAAATGCACAAGTCAAATATTAGGATTTGTTCAGAAATGTGGGTTTTGTGTTTGTTACGGACACAAAAGAAACCTAAAACATCGTTAACTATTTAAAGTATTTCAGATATTGCAGTTGCAACCACATCCAAGAACAATACAGTAAAATTGGCTGAAGGGAGTGATTTGTTAGTATAGAAATACAAATAAGTGTATTAAAGTGAATAAGACTTTCTTGCGGCTAAAAAATAAAACATTTAAAATGCATTACCATTTCTATTGTCATGCATTATCTTAAAAAACCCGGGAAATATTAACATAAAACTAACTCACCTGTATCAGTGCTAAAACCGCTATCCTTTCATTAAAAACGGGAAATATTAACATAAAACTAACTCACCTGTATCAATGCTAAAACCGCTATCCTTTGATTAAAAACGTTAAAACGAAATCCTCCAAGATTCAGTATTGTCCAACGTGCACTGTATAAGAAAATGTTTGACTTGTGGAAGACAGAACAGTTTTATTCACGGTGAGTAAATATAGCACGTCTGTCAAGCGTCACACTTGACCTGCAAAGCTATTCAGTGGTTTGTAGAGGGACGACAGTAAACTATGTACGTGTGCAGTTGTATGACCTGCTTTTAAATGTAATTTCAAGTAGACTACACAAGGAGTGCTTGCTTTAACAAGACCGACCCAAGTCCGGCTCCTGCACACCTCAAAGTGGGATGAATACGTCCAATGTCATCAATAGGTCAGGTCAGAGCCAGTCTGTTAAAGCAGACAGCCCAAATTCGGCTCCTGCACATCTCAAAGTGGGATGAATAATTATGTATAATTTCATCAACAGGTCAGGTCAAGTTGTTTAACGTCTACGTTCAGAGTCAGGCTGTTATAGCAGATGCCTCTCGCGGGCGAAGTTTATGGTTTTATCCATCCATCGCGTCCGGGACAGAACGTCATCAACATTATTGTAGTCATAAGATTTTACATAATATATTCAGAACTGGTGTGTCAGTTTTGTATTGTTTCCCGTGATTCAATTTCATTCTTAATTTGTCCGCTTCATGCATATGTCATAACAGGATGCAATTGTAGTAAGCAAGATCGGTTAATGTAGGATGATAGTTATGTAACAATGTAAACAACATTTTATCTCCTGGAGACAAATCCGTGACAGCACTAGTCGTATTAAAGTGATAGGTTCGCCTCCGCCCACGGGCGGAGCTTCATTAGTATGCGCGATAACTCATTGATATGTAAATGTAGTCATGACGTCACGACTAAATTAGAGTCATTAAATGTCAGCGGAGGTCATGCACTAATTCAAAAATTGATGAGATAATTAATTAAGCTAGAATAATTAATAGCAATTATAACCATATAAGGCATACTATGACAGTGACGTATGAATGAACACTCGTTATCATTCCTTATCGGTGAGAAACAACAGTTGGTTACGATGTTTAGTTATATTTATTTTCGTGCTTACATCCAATTAATGTTCAAGCACGCTGTCACGGGCACACAGTGCAGCTTCATGAGCTGTCTGTCCAAAACAGGTATTAATGTTAGTAGAAGAGAGGAAACCCGCTACCGCCACACTGCGGCTACTCTTTTTTGATAAGCAGCAAGGGATCTTTTATACGCACTTTTCCATAGACAGGATAGCACACACTATGATCTTTGTTAAACCAGTTATGGCACCAATGATCGGTAGACGCGTCCGTCACGCCCCTCGTTTGTGTTTATAATAGACTCGTCCATTCGTGAAGGAATATAGTTGGCTGATTAAAAGAGACATTTTAAAAATCATGTCTTACCCCTTGTAGTTTTGTTTTTGTCTTTTGGGATGATGTGAAATAATAGCATTTTACTATTGTAGATATCTATAATTAGTCTAGGAGGAACACTTCCTTCTCATTTCTTAAGTAGACCCCAAATTAGAACAACGTCTACTCAACTATTAATTTTTCGATTAAATAATGAATCAAAAATTGTACGTACCGGATGTGAACAAATGGCTAAAAAAAATTGAAAATAGACCTCGTACTCATATTTGAGTCATATCTAGAAAACAACCCGGAGAGACGGACAAAATCCCAATTATATACAAGCCAAATGAAGACAAGCAATCCGTTTCTTGGCCTAAAGTAGACATGATATCACAAACGCAAGCTGTGGTACAACGTGCCGAAGCAGAACAGAAACGTGCACGAACTGGATATATTTCAAGTGTCTCTGCGTGAAAGGCTAAACTGAAATTCGTTAAAATGTTATTAAAATAAATAAACGTATTCAAATTGATTTATACGTCGCTTTTTTATAATTAAAAACAAAAAATAAGCAAACAAACAAAAACACCAAAACAACAACAACAACAACAACAATAACAATGCAACTACTTTCAATATTTAACATACGACAAACACATTTGTTAGATTTCACTCATTATTTATTGCAAAACGTTTTATTTTTGAATAACCCCAGAACACATCTCATCCTACAATAACAAAATGATTGTCTAGTTTTAAATTTTTCAGAGCGTTTTTATTCCTGGGGGACCTCTTTTGGCTTTTCCTTTCACGAATAGAACAATTGGTTTTTTCAGTCCATTATTTTTTATAAAAGGATGTGATTTCAAAATATTAATCAGACCCGATCGCTTCTTTTTTCGTGGCATACTCCTTTAACGCCCGAGTCTGCCTAGTACCGATGCAACTGTGAAGACAAATGGGTTCGGGTAAAACTTAAATACGTTAATCCTGGTCACTCATTTCAGAGACATTCAAATGATTAGATTCAAACTCGCTTTCTACTTCTTCTGTCACGTCTACGCGAGACATTATGTCTTTAATGAGGGGTTTCAAGAGGAGTTTGATTTTGTCTTTTATTACCATTTGATAGGTGTTGGGGTCTGTTTTATTTAAACTATCCAATATAGATTGCAACAAAGGTGCTTTCATAAAATATTTGCTATATTCAATCGCAATAACCAATGCCTTTGTAAATAATTTTTCCATAAACTGTTTGTTTTTTCTCGATCCATTCCTGTGTCTTTCCTTGCTGTTGATATTTCTTTCGTCTGACTACTATGTCTTCTAAATTCTTGTCAAGGACATGATCCCAAACACGTTGTAAACCGACATCCTGCCATTCTATAATCGAATTTTGATCTCTCACTAGAGTGATCCTTCTCCTTTTTGTGCAATGTAATTCTCATTTTCGTCTGTATCATCCTCATACCTGGCACGTTTTCTGAATGATACAAACTTGTTACGTGGACACCACGATTTAATATGTCGCTGTAAGTCATCCATGCTATTTATCAACACACCACAATCTGTACAAGCAGTAGCCATGAAAAAGGAACCCGTTTCTTCACTATAATCAGTCACGTCGTCGTGGGTATATTCCTCTTCTTCTGAATGGTTATTGATTGCCCGTATGACAAATGTTTGGATGTTACGGAACTTTTTATCTATAAAGCACTTCTTAAGCTAGTAAAATTAAGACAAAACGACCAATATTTACAACAATGGAATAGTAACGTAGCTTTATCATCAAGAGGTAAAACGTACTCTATATTTAAAGAAAATCTGACAGAAAAATATCTTATATTACCACAAACATTTTGGGCTTTACTACTCAAATTTAGAACATGTAACCACTACTTTCCAATCGAAATAGGA
>JAUTWP010032769.1:0-13320 GCA_033042655.1 Cyathermia naticoides
CAATAAGCAGCAAGCGATATTTTAAACACACTTTCCCATACAGGACAGGACATACCACAGCCTTTGTTGAACCAGTTGTGGAGCACTAGTTGGAACGGAAAATAGCCCAAATTAGAGCTCAATCTAATTAATAATCACCTCGACATCGTTACACGCTCTTATGCCGATACATTATTTTTTTACACATTAAATTTAAAAAAATGTTTTTATTATAATTAGCAATAAAAAGTTGCAAAATATTTAAAATTTAATACTCCAGATTGTATCATTTTAATTCATATATTCAAAATATTTCCAGGGGTGTATGCGCAGATCCCTGTAAACAAAAGGAACACTCAATGTTAAAGTTTCAACTTGTGAGCTCTGTTAATTTTACTAATAAGAAACAAATGAATTACTTGCTATGTTTTAACTTTGAAAATAATTTGTTTTCATTTCTTCAGGGACAGACTATACAAATAAATTATAACATGGTTACCTCCCCTGCAGTTTATTAGTTTGTGTTATTTTTTAACTTTGGTAGCACGTATCTGCTAAAGAATGTTTTGATGTCCAGTATGTGAAGATTAAACAATCAATGTACTCTACTAGCATCGTTAAATACAAACAAACTTAACTTATTTTTGCTAAAGGTCATTACTTATGTTTTTAAAGTTTTATTAAATTACCTTTTCTGTTTGAGCCGGTATTAGCTTTGGTTCCAGCGATACACAGTCACTGTTTCCACCACACACTCCACACACATCTACCTTGGTTTTTCTGAAATCATAAAAACACAATCAGGGCCTGTGCCAGTAGAAAAATATCTTAGCCACTAATTCTGTTCAATTTCTTTAACGACATTTCTGTAACATTAAACACATTTTACAGTTTTAGATTCTGTTCAATTTCTTTCATTCAAATGGTAATTTTGACACATTTCTTTTAGAGGAAACTTGCTGCCACCACATAGGCTACTCTTTTCGATAATGAGCAAAGGATATTTTATATGCACAGACAGGACAGCACATACCACAACCTTTGAAGAACCAGTTGTGGAGAACTGGTTGGAAAAGAAAAATAGCTCAAACTTGACAGTACTAAAATGCAAATGTTTGGATGATTCTGAAGGAATCTCATTGTTGATATAAAGTTTGATCGAGGAATGCTTACCCATTAGGAAGACCACTGCAATCCATGCAGGAATTTCCACTGCCGCCACACACTCCACACGCATCCATCCCGTATGTTGCCAACTTCCCAGTCTTACCACCAACACAGTAATCACATTTGTTTATGTGGGCATTGCCTAAAAACATATTTATTTTAATGCATATTCTTATTGTTGTTGTAATTATTAAAGTGACAGTCTGTTTAAAAAAAATTATTTAATCATTTAGAATATATCTTGTACGTTTGTTTGATGCGCACCATGCTCCATTCTTCTGATGCAACGATTTGCTGTATCAAAATTAGATCATGCGAAATACACTATAAATCGGTGTGGCGGTCGCCACCTAAATATGAAACAGCTGATCATTGCATCAGAAGAAAGGAGCGTGGTGCGCATCAAACAAACATTCAAAATATATTTTAAATGCTTAACTATTAAAAAACCCAGAGACTGCCACTTTAAGAAAATGTATTAAATCTTCGTAACAATATATTGTCTGTAGACACATGGTTCCTAAAATAATAAATGTTTGATGACATTGCTTAATAAACAGGTATTAACTGTCAGGCATAAAGTATTTATGACACATGATCTTCAGAAGAAACCCACTACCACCACATAAAGGTTCTTTTTGATAAGCAGCAAGTGGTCTTTATGAACTTTTCCATAGACAGGACAGCACAACCATTGATGTACAATTGGCTATCTAGAATGGAACCTGCTATACAAATATCCCATGTATCTGATAAAAAGTAAAGTTTGTTTTATAGAATGACGCCACTAGAACACATTGATTTTTTTATCTTATCAGCAGCTATTGGATGTCATTCACATGATGATTTTGACACATTTTTAGAGCAAACCCACTGCTGCCACATAGGCTACTCTTTTCGATAAGCAGCAAGGGATATTTTATATGCACTTTCCCATAGACAGGAGAGTACATACCACGGCCTTTGATGAACCAGTTGTGGAGCACTGTTTGGAATGGAAAATATATTATTTTGTTTAACTTTAAACTAAAAGTATAATTAATTTTATGTTCACTACCTAATAACATTTCACTTCAATAACTGAATTAAAATCAATGGTGAATATTAAAATAGGATAAAATCAATTTTTTTGTAAAATGAAAAAGTCCATTGACAATTGAAATCTTACAAAAATTGCCACAAAAATAATTCTTTGGTTGTTTTCGTGATCATCTGAGTATCTTCTCAGTGTGTCAAGTGCATCTAGTCGGTCCTGAGCAAACATGTCATTGAAACGAGCGGTGGAATTCTGCTGCCGAACTCTCTGTACAGGGTCATCTAGGGATAGGGTCGAGTTGAAGCGTGGTGTGAACCGATATGTCTTCAACGTGTCCGTGATGTCCCTAAATCACAAACAAAAATCAATTAATTTAACTCAGCTTACTGGACATCTGAAACTGATGCTATGATATCTGTCATCAACTGGCCTCCACTAAACATTATTTAGTATGTTGTGATTAAGTAAAAAGAAAATAATAAATTTTTAGTTTGGTTTATTTACTGCAAATGTTAAGTGGCATCTTTGTTTATTGAAAAGTACTAATACTGCCCTACTAGGGATTTTTATGATTGAATTGAAAATAGACAAGACATCTTTGTTAAAAACCTGAAGTTGGTTGGTTTCTAGATTTAAAAATAATGTTACAATACCATTAAAATATAGCCAAAACATTTGGCTTAAGCATATTACTATGTTTAAAACCAACACATGGATAAAATAAATCTGTAAATTTACTGAATAGTGAGCAATAAAAATAGCAAATTAGTATAAAAACATAAATGTGTGTAAAAGCCAAGTTATAGATGTTATTTATTGTGTTTTATGTTAAGGAAATAATCCCAAAAATGTGATCACATGGTATGTTATATGAAATAAAATAATAAAATAATTCAGACAAGGTTAGGTAAATAGGTTCAACATGCTGACATCCTGGTATCCAGTTTATGGATGTCCGTGTCAGAAGGATATTTTCAACATGATATTCTGTCATGGACCCCTAGCCACTTTTGGGCTGTTGTCCATGGTCACTGAACCCCAGAAGAGGTTAAGCTTGAGCCTTTAGTGTATGTGGGCTCAATAACAAAACTAAATTAATTTGTATGACAGTAATTATACATAGGACTCTGTCCAAACCGGACCCCTTCTAAACTGGAATCCTGTTAAAACTGGACAAACAATTTGGTCCCAATGTGTCCATTTAAGTGTAAATATAACTTCTGAAAACTGAAAACCTCTCATTACCGGACATTTTACTTGGTCCCGTAGGTGTCCGGTTTAGAGAGATTTTACTGTACAAGTAAAATACAAAAATATAACATACTCTACATAAGTACAGTAACACTCCCAGTAAAATAATCTAAAATTAATTTAGATACCAGTAGTAGTACTGATAATATATCATAGATATTTATCTATACAGTAGCTTTGCCACTAAATAATTCTGTTTTAAATAAACATAGGACAGATTCTGAGATGAATTTAATAATACTTAAATTCAGATAGTTTTGGAAGTAAAGTTGTGCTGTGACAGCTAGGAACAGAAGACACATGAGCTCATACAATCCTGGCACCTACCCATCCAGATAGTCCCATTTTCCAACGGAAGGACTAATAGTCGTAAACCTCATCTCATCTCTAAGATTTCTGATTTTTCGCTCATAATCATCAACAAGTCCAGCTCTAGCACGCAGCTTGCATATCTCATCTTGGGCATCGGCAAGCCTGTAGGACAATTTCATTAACAATAAGGGTATAAATACATAAATGCCTAAGGCCTATTCCTTCATTGAAGTTCTTCTAAGCAATTTCATGCCACTGTACAGACAACAATGCTAGAGTGTAAGAAATAATTTTAAACTCAAATTAAATTGCAAAAATGTTCAAAAAACACTGGCAGTAAAATATTGAATTACAATTGTACATTTAACAGCTTAGACAGATCTGTCTTTACTCATTCAAGATTCTTTGTTTAAAATCCAGTTTTTATTATATTTCTGCTGTAAATCATCATTTTAATCTTTAGTAAAATTGCAATAAAATATAACTTAGAGAAACTTCAATGAAAAATAAAAAGAATACAAAATGAAAATGACAGAGATATTTTTCACAAAAAGCACACCAATGAAGCATGATACACGCATGCCAATCTTACCCAATGTCTTTGTGGTAAGATAAGGACTGAGGTTCATTTTTGCAAACTGCAGACCTCTGCAGGACTTCCCTCCTTTGTGTGAGCAAAGCAATGTCTTCTCGCAAGCGTCGAACCTCAGTCTGATAGTCATTTAATAGACCAGCTTTAGAGCGCAAAGCCTTGTTATCTTCCTCTGCTTCGCCAAGTCTACAGAAAATGAAACGTTGCTTCACATCTGTCCCAGAGCAAACTGCCACACTCTAATGCAATCTATACTCTCATCAGATCCACTTATTTCCACAGAGAAAACTGCCACACCCTAATGCAATCTATACTCTCATCAGATCCACTTATTTCCACAGAGCAAACTGCCACACTCTAATGCAATCTATACTCTCATCAGATCCACTTATTTCCACAGAGAAACCTGCCACACCCTAATGCAATCTATACTCTCATCAGATCCACTTATTTCCACAGAGAAACCTGCCACACTCTAATGCAATCTATACTCTCATCAGATCCACTTATTTCCACAGAGAAAACTGTCACACCCTAATGCAATCTATACTCTCATCAGATCCACTTATTTCCACACACTCTACTGCCTCCTTTATTCTATTGCTTTCAACCATGTTCAGTCAATCATATAATTGTTGGAAGATTACATGCATTAACATTTGTTAAAATTTTCTTTTTTTATATGTGAGTTTATTATTAAAAAAGTAAGTTTGTTTTATTTAATAACACCACTAGAGGACATTGCTTTTTATCTTATCAGTTGGTATTAGATGACATTCATATGGTAATTTTTACACATTTTTTTAGAGGAAACCCGCTGCCACCACATAGGCTACTTTTTCTGATGAGCAGCAAGGGAGCTTTTATTTTCACTTTCCCACAGAGGACAGCATATACCATGACCTTTGATGAACCAGTTCTGGAGCACTTATGGAACAGAAAATAGCCCAAATTATTATTAAATTAATGCTTATTTATGTCAAGCAATTGTGAACACTCATACTAGAGCAGAAATGTATGTACAACACTGTTATGTCATCATTTGTTGAAGTTAAGAGACATATATGGTAAATATTGAACTAGTTCATGGTCCACTATAGGTCTCAACTTTATACCAAATATAGATTTAATGCAGGTTCATATCTTTTTCTTACTCTGGTATGATGTATCTAACTTCAAACAATCACGTGGAGTAAAGTAAACAGTTCTTAAATGACTTATAACAAACATCACAGACATTGAAATTCTGTTATAATCTTATAAAATGTAAAAGTTATAAATCTAAAATTTATTTTATTTTACTACTATTTAGTGTGCACAGTATGGTTTTTTAAAATCTTGTTTTGTGTTTTTAGTTTGAAAAATATCTCTGTCATTAAACTAATAAAAAAAACAATGTACTGTTCAATATAAATTTACAAAATATAATTATGCTAAATATTTGTGCAATATATTCAACAAAAGTACTAAAATAATAAAGTATGAACTATACATAACTATATAATCATGGTATTTAAGAAATGAATTTATTGACAACTTATAAAACATTTCATCAGGTAAAAGAATATTTTAAAATTTACTTATCAATAAAATAATAATAAGGTAAGAAATATGTTTTACATTCTTTATAACAGCAAAATTTGTCTTTACCAGTATCTGCTATTAAATTGAATTTTTCAAGCTTTGTACCTGAATGTTGTGTTATTACAAATACTGTTATAAAAAGAGTTGAAAAGAATAAATACTATTAGAAAACAGAACAGCCAACCACTACAGTACAATTGTATAATCCATAAAGCAGAAAACAAGCTCATGCATTAATTCATTAAATTCACAATTAATACTGTTGACATTCAGTTTTGAGTGCAAGAGGAAAGAAATTGCATAAACATGATGATAGAGATTAGTTCATATACCAACTGGTACAACATTTCTTGCTAAAACATAAACTGATCAATTAAAGAACAATTCTGGAAGATGTATTCTTAAAACAAAGTATAGTTAATTAATCATAACAAAGAGACTTCATTTTTCTTAATAAAAAAACACTCCTGTATACAAAATCAGCAATTATACTAATAGTAATACACCTAGACCATCTAAAAGAAGAAGAATAAAATAATAAATCTACAACAAAGTACAACAAAATAATAAAGTATGGACATAATGTCGTAAAGGTGAGATCACCAATGGTGGTTGCTAATTTAACATATTTAGATAGTGAAATTATTCAAACAATAAGGGCCGAAATTATGAAGCCTGTTTTTGGTTAAATGCGTGCATTTAAGCATTGTAAAGAGAAAAACATGCTTCGTAATTTCGGCACTAAGTGTTTGTTGGTCAAACATTCCTGTTAGAAAAATCAGTATGACAGTTAATATGAAAACAGACAAAGATGACGCAGTCTGTATCACGTATTAAAAACATGCACACACACAGAGAAAAAAGGCATTAGTATGCAAGAAAAGAAGTGAGCAAACATTGATTGAATCTTATAATTTATTTACTATTACCATTCATTGCTGTATTTACAACAGCAATGTGTTAACCAGAACATGGAATATTATACACATAATACAGAATTTGTGATTGTATCCAAAATTAACAGACTGTTTAGTTCTATGATCAATGACATTAATTTTATTAGGTAATTATAAAAATTGTTATTTATCATTGATAGATTTTTTTTTAAATTACACTTAACATATTGTTTAGCAATATGTATTTATGTTTAGCAATATGTATTTATGTTTAGCAATATGTATTTATGTTTAGCAATATGTATTAAAGTGGATTTACAAATAGGCATTAGATATGAATTAATAGCATCCCATATATTTATGTTACATTTCAGACAACAATTCAGGGGTTCAGATTTTTTTTAATATTCACATATAACAGGGTTTCACCTATTTTCCCATTTGTTTGACCAAACTTAATATTAAAATTAATAAATTAAGTTGTAATTTCACTTTAAAAACTAAATAAACACATCCCGTGACAAGAACTGTAATTATTTGGCACAGATATTGAGCAATAGGAAATTTCACTTCATTTTTTAAATCATATTTTAAGCAAATATAATATATTTTTATAAAACTTGAGTAATCCTATTAAAACATATATGTTCTAGTGTAGGAAAAATATGTGTGCTAGTAGCATAGGAAAAACATATGTGTGCTAGTAGCATAGGAAAAATATGTGTGCTAGTAGCATAGGAAAAATATATGTGTGCTAGTAGCATAGGAAAAATATATGTGTGCTAGTAGCATAGAAAAAATATATGTGTGCTAGTAGCATAGAAAAAATATATGTGTGCTAGTAGCATAGGAAAAATATGTGTGTGCTAGTAGCATAGAAAAAATACTACAACTACAAGCGTGCAAAAATGTTATTTTCCACAGTAATTCATCTCACTTCTTCCTTAATTCACGAGTTTCAACATCAGCAAACATTTTATCACTTGTTGAACTACGCAAAGTCCGGTCCAATTCAATCTTCTTCTCAGAAAGTCTGTTAATAAAAGATGATCATATAAAAATACAACTTTTTTATTTATAAGATCGCTTACTTCCGTCTCGTTGCAAAAAGCTCAATTTCAATGAATGTCCTGTTAGGAGATGACCTCAAAGTACGACAGTTTAACTCTTGCATTGCATTCCATAATCTGTAAAACCAGCAAACACTAAGACATTCAGTGCACTAAATTCTAGGCACTTACAATAAGGGTTTAAGGCTGCTCAGAGTTTCTGCTCAGCAACACAAATTAAACATTTTACAAAGTAAAGGGACATTTGAAAATATTTTTGAGGTAAAAATAACAAAGTGAAATATGGTTAGATTTTTAGAAACAATAATAGTTATCTTGTGTTAGACTGCAAAGACTCATTCCCATAAAGCAAATATATTCCAGAAAGTTAACGAATACCAAAAATTAACTAATGGTCATTTATATATACATCTGTACTTTTATTCTTTTTAATGCATACAATAGATTCTGTCTAACCCAGATCAAGGAATGGTTTTGTTAAACATCAACATTTATGTGGAATAGAATGAAATATTTTAATATTTTTCATTAAAATCAAATAAAAATTTGTAGACATATATAAAATATTACCAAGGAACTCAGTATCAAACAAAACAATTAATGGAAAAAAGGTTCCAAAAAAATTAGTTTGGGTTCAGAGGATTCTTATTAAAATTTACAAATTTTAGGTCTTGTACTTCAACTTTATTCAACGGCAATGGATAAATAATAATAATAATAATAATAGATCCTTAATCACTTTGAAATTCATCAACAATTCGTTGACAATTTATGATGTAATTTAAATCCTTTCTTAATTATATCTACAATCACTGCACATAGTTTCCCTATTCTGTTATTAATTTGCATATTGTCATGAGCAATGTGTTGTGACAATATCAATGACAGTTTCTCCATTTCATGGCACTTACTCATCTCTGAGATCTTGATTCTCCACCTTGGTGTTGTTAAGTTCAGCCTCAAGGTCATCTAATGATTTTTCATACAGGACTTGGAGTTCAGTCAGCTCCCGGTCCTTGTTAGCAGCATCAGCCAGCACACTCAGGCTGGTGTCTGCAGTAACACTGCCACCCGAAGTGAAAAAATTCTGGCCGAGCCAGGGCAGCAGGCGGGACTTGATAATACTGGCCCCACCATACATACCTCCTGCAAAACATGTGAAGTTTATCAACAGAGAAATTTTAAAACATTTAAAAATAATTATTTTTTAATTCAACATACCTCGAGGTGAGTTTATTTGTTTAATGAATGTGAAATAATAATGGTAAAATAGGTCAAAATGTCATCAGTGAATCTGGTTCCACAGCATTTACATGTCCATGGTATACAATATATATAATGAGTGGTGACAGCTATCAGAAATCATTGAACTATGACAATCAAAACATAGTTAAAGACTTTAGTACAAATATGAAAACAAAATGAGAAGATAAACATAAAAAATTAAAGATACATTGAGATGTAAATGTGTTGTACATCCACAAGTGCAACTCTGTCTCAGATTTGTATGGGCTATCATTTTTTAACTTTTAGGAAACTACATGCAAAAACAACATATACTCATATACCCAGAGAGCATGAAATTCAAAGTACGAGTGAGTAAGTATGGTGTATTTGTTGTCATTATGCCAACAATTTCCACCTACACTTACCTTCTGAGGCACAGACACTGAGCAATTTGAAGAGTTGTCCTTGAACCTTGGCATTGAGCTCCACAATCTCACAGCCACGAGCCACATTCTGATCACAGGTATTCAACTGTAATAACACAATGTTAAAATAATGTCATCTCAAAGTAAAAGTGTTTTTTTTCAACATCTTGAATGGAATCAACATAAAGTAACATGTATTACTAATACTATTAGGGCACTGTCTAAATTAACATTTTGTCAGTGTCACAACAATTTGAAAATGTGAAGCTGGAAGAAGTACATCTAAATGTTTATCAACAAAATATTGCTTCATGCCAATACAATTAATTTCAGACCTATAGCAATGGCGATATGAAAACATTGATTTAAAGGTATAATAGTATTCAACTAAAGATTTACAACTCTATAGCTACAGAATGCACATTTGTAAAAAAGAAAAGAAAAAAAAGGATAAATAAAAATTCTATGGTGTATGAACCAATTGTACGTTTTATAAATAAAAAAGGTTTAATAACAATTATGGCTGATTTTAACTATTTTTATTAAAGGTTTAGATTTAAGAAATACAGTGGTCTCTAAACCAGATTCACTTTGGACCAACAGTTGCATCTAGAGTTACGGAGATGGATGGGAATATGAAATTGTGCTGGTTTACACAGAAATCCAGATTAAACAAATGCTAGTTTAAACAGATTCCACTGTATATGTAACATAGCTTGATTTACTAGTCTTAAAATGTTAATATTAAATGGAATTGCAGTCTTCAACCACCTTATACAACAAATGTTACATTAGATTGGTCATAATAGTATTAGCCATGCATGCTTAATTAGCCATTAGCTGCAGTTACCTATATATTTGACAGCTATATGTGTTATAGCCAGGTATGCTTGACTGAAGACATCAGCAGTTATTCCATAACAAGTTTCAACACTGAATTAATTCTGTCCTTGATAATACACATGCAATTCCACATTAAGCTAACATAATGTCAAAGAATTATAAATAACAACACAGTGTTACTGTTAAATGCTAATTTGATATTAAATGTATATATAATACATAACTTAAATTGAAAATAATTCCTCCTACAGAAATTCAAAATTTTCATTTGACATACAAGTGTCAATCAGTGGGAATTTTGAACACCTAATCATTGTATGTACCTGCATAATATATAACTTTTAGATCATGAAATTAATGCAAAATGTTTTAAACAATTTATTCATAATTAATTAACATATTTTAATTTATTTAAAACACACGCAAAGCAGCAATATGCATATTAATAAAACAAACATGCATTAATATTTAATTTCATGATTTACAGTTGAACAAAAATTGAATAGTAGTATATTTATGGAAAAAAGTACATCATTGAATTATAAAATATTTGTATCTATTTATTAGTGTCTGTTGATTTCATGTTCATGTTTTTATTGTTATTCTGTCAAACAATTACATAACCAATGTTTCCTGTGATACATGGTTGTTTGAGCAATTAAGTACATGTATGTATGGTATTGTATTGCATACATGTATTAACATGGCTAAGCACACACAAGTAACAAGAATGAATTATAAATACTTGAACACATACAGAGGTATTAGGTTGCCAATGCATATTCTCTACCAGAGCTCAAACACTATCCATTAACATTATAGGCAGCAGGAATTTGCTGTCAGCACAAACATTCAATATTATCAGTGTGCATATCAAAAATCAATGTTACTTATATAGGGCTACATGGCTGGTCGCACTACAAAGCACCAAAGGTTCTGTCAATACAACAGAAAATCTATTGATCTGCTGGAACTTAGACCTCCATTGTACTACAAATACTATTGATGATTTTCATGTTATGGTTTGCTGATGAATAAATAACAAATGATTGAGAAAAGCTGTAAGGGCAACATACAAATGGTAGGCTTAATTATACCACAGGATGACTTCTTTAAACTGTAAACAGCAACATGATAGAAAGGAATATTTTAATTCATATCATGATACTGCGTTATATGTGTATTCACATTGTATGACAAAGCAAAGCTATTTTAAGTTTATCATAAACCCGGGACTTAGTGTAATTCAAGTTTTCTCTGTCTGAGCCATGTGTAACAGATTTTAAACAAGGTGGACTGGCATGGATTTCTTCTTTATCACCTTCAGTAATAAGACACCAACAGATCCACGCCCTTCAAAGTTTTATAACTTTATATGTGTGTGTGTACTAACATAAGTACACTTTAGCAATAAAAGCAATATACATTTTTCAAATTTTATAATTATTTCAAAAAATAATGTTTAAGAATGTTATAGTAACCGTTGTTAATCATTAATGTTTAAATTTGAAGCAATGTCTGCTTTGATTTTAATTATAAATATCAGATGGCACAAGAGAGTGTATGATTACATAACCAGAAAGAGGTACACACTATATGCAGGTACATCATAACATGTAGCCGGCATGATATATTTAGGAAAGATAGCATATACATAATATGTGGTTAGTGCCAGAAACATTTAACTGAAATTTTCACAAAATTGAGTTAAATATGCTGTAATAAGTCTAACAACAGTCTTTATTTTTGTTCAAAATATTGGAAATGTTAGTTTATTACTTTTTAAGTTATGCTACAAAATCTAAACAATTTATCTTTTTTACAGACTTTTAGTGTGAGCCACAATCAATTAATGTTCCTACTGTCTTTAAGCACTCAGAAATCTGGAGGTTATTCTGGCACTAACCCCTCGATATGTCCAAAGAATTATTGGACTGAGTTTTATAGCTGCTACATAAATGTATCAACTTAGCATTTTTATAGATTAAGCCATTCATGAATAATACAGTGACAATATAATCCATGAAACGTAATCATTTATTCATTTATATTGCTACAGCATGGGGGCATGCAGAGATCTGTCCAAGGCGGTCTGGACTGGTTGGACTCAATTGACATTTTAAAGTTTCCACCAGCACAGAAAAACATTGCTACCAATCATATTGCCTATTTATAATATGTCACTAAAACAAGAAAACAATTTAACAAAATCCAACCAAACACTCCCTATTTGGGCTGTTTTTCTCCCATACCTGCATATATGCAAGATAGAGCTAGCCCATGTTAGAAAACTGTCTCACATATGCTCTTTTTAATGGCGATATTTATTTTATTGAATAATGAAAAACGAAAATTATAACTTTTTGGACTATTTGTACAAAATGTTTTCTTTTCGTTAAATAAATGGCAGAAAAATAATACATCATATCTACATATGTGGGATAGGGCTATTCCACCATTATGCACATAATTTTATCAAATTATTTGATGTCAGCGATGTGGCTTAAAAATTAGGTACTCTCAGGTGGAATAGCCATATCCCACATGAGTGCATATGATGGATTCTTATATTCCTCACTACTTATATGAACTGTTATGCATAACACTAGTGTTTTCATGCAAATTTGTTAATTTGAACTACATGTACTCAATATCAAAATACCCTATTAGTACTAAGTAGGTGCCATCGGCACATTAAGGGTTACAGCACAGCATCCGTCAATTTGAAGCCTGCATATTGTCAAATTCAAAATATTGTCTAGCACAAATGTTGAGGTGTACGTGGGGTGTCAATGACACTATAAACAAGTAATGCATCATTGCAGTGGTTAGAAAATATTTGATATTGAAAAATTAATTATCACTTAAAGGTATTAGAACCGTATTATTTCGGTTGTTTTAATTCCTTTCAAGGATTATAATTATGGAAAGTGTATAT